>CAJQUN010002599.1:0-24735 GCA_907163345.1 Haberlea rhodopensis | reverse complement strand
TAATTTATAGATGGCGGACAGATTGGGCCATTAGGGCCGGCCCATTTCAATGGCCAGGATCGAGGGAGTTTCAAACGTCTCAAGAGTGGATGATGACGCGTGGCAGCCACATCAATTGAATGTACATCAACGGTCACATCTGGCTGACAAACCTGTCTTGTCAGGGGTTAAGAATTTGAAATCTGACAGCTCGGTTCGGGCCTCGATCTCAAAAGGATAGTCAAGAACAACGTTACTCTAGCTCGACTCGAGGGGGATACTCATGATATCCGGGTAGGAGGTTAGTCCGGTCTCGGCCCTTACTCAGGCATAACCTCGCCCGCAAGTGCTCAGCTCGGTAAGTATGAACCCAGCCTCTCCGGCCCCTTCTAAATCGAAAACCCGGGGTAACACTAACCATTGATCGAACTCAAGACCAATGGGTAAGATGGAGTCTTGGGAAGCGAAGCTGCGAAAACCGAGGAGTTGACTGCTCGACTCGTCAAGACCATGCGCATCCACCAGCACCATCATCTAGACAAGTCCAAGTCAATCATGCGAATACTTGAAAGATTTGGAAAAAGCTAAACTAAAAATAAAGAACGTGGAGGAAGTGATTCGACGTCCACTCCAAAAAACCGTCGAGTGACCCGTGGGAATGTCATCCGCATCCGAGCTTTCACCTTCGATTTAGCTCGTATTTGATGGGGGAGTAGTGAGTGATACCCGTACGGGTCAAGCCCATTAGAAACTTACGGGTCAAACCCAAACATGGATCAAGATCAGCGGACAAGGTACGGAGAGTGCGAAGCTAGCCTTGCATAAGGCAGGCGAGCGCGAGATCGCCGCTCTAGGGTCGAGCTGCGCACCCCCCGGCGAGAGCGGCAATGTGTCACCCGCTCGCCCCGCCAGACAGGGACGAGCACCGCAGCTCGCCCGCGCGAAGCGAGCATCACAGCTCGATCGCGCGTAGGGCGAGCCGTACAGGGGTGAGCACGGCGGCCCGCCCACGCGAGGGGCGGCTGTACGCTCTCCCAACCAGACAGGGCGAGCTGCGCGCTCGCCCTTGCCAGACAGCGGCGAGCACGGCTGCTCACCGCTGCGCGCTCGCCTCGCCGGATGGGGGAGCAGCACCGTAGCTCGCCCGCACAAAAGGGCGAGCTGCGTACTCGCCCCGCGAGACAAGTGCGAGCCTCGCAGCTCGCGCACATGAGGCGCAAGCTGCGATGCTCTCCACGCAAGGAAGAGTTCGGAGCCATCCCTCGTAGGTGCCTCATGCTTGCGAAGTATGGGATCGGAGCTCGCTCCTGTTGGGCGAGCTAAGCTTTGTAGCACGGCCTCACAAATTAGATTCGACGTATAACCATATCTCCAAGTACATCGGATCACAAAAAGCTGCAAGCATATCGTACGGGGAGAGTGACACCTACTGGTCCCTGGCCCTGAGACCCTGGTCCCCACCTTTAGCTTCAGAAGATGTCCCCTAGGCTCCTGACATGCGGTTAAAGGTTGTCTCCCTTCCATCTCCCTATAAAACAAGGTTTGTTGACGAGAAAAAAGGTATTCACTCTACTCACAACTTAAAGTTCATTTCGTTACTCTTCTTTTTCCGATTTCTGACTTGAGCGTCGGAGGGGCTCCGCCGGGACATCCTTCCGGCACCCTTCTCACACTTGTTGTGATTTCAGGCATCATCAACACTCGGAGCCATTATTGGAGTTGCTCCCAGCACCCTTCGTCCACCGGAAAGAAGACGTATCATTTTAGTAAGCATAAAAAAGATTTAGACTATTTTTTATTAAAATAATTATATAAGATTATATTGATTGTTTCTAAAAATTTGGGACTGATATTACATAGACCCTATAATATTCACGAACCAAAAAAAATAAGTATAAGTATAGATTTTTAAAAATATATTTTTCATAAATATTTGGCTCACAAAAAAGATAATAAATGCATGCCTTACGGGTTTTACCACAAAACTTATCTAATATTTTCAAGACTCGAATTGCATGCATTTATTATTATTTTTTTGTGAGCCAAATATTTTTGAAAAATATAGTTTAAAAATTTATACTTTTACTTATTTTTTCTTGGATCGTGAATATTATAGCAATGACCCTGTAGAATAGGGGTATATGCAATATCAATCTCAAATTTTTAGGAATAAATAAATATAGTCTCATAAAAATTATTTAATAAAAAGTAGTCTAAATCTTTTGTTCTTAATAAAAATGGTCTTAGAGGCCATTTCAATTATGAGACCACTCTTATTATTTAAAAAATAATTTATGTGGGATTAAATAAATTGTTAAAAATATTTATATAAAACTATTTTTAATTAAAATTTTGTAGATTAGCTCTAAAATTCTAAAACTAATATAAAAAGCTTTTATTCTACAAACAGTAATATTTAATTATAAAAGGAAACAGATGATAAAGTCAAAGAAAGTAGGCTAGTCAAAGACGATCACATGAATTGCTTCGGCAAATAAATAGTATGTGGGATGTCTTCCAGTTATTTTTACCTAACGCTTTTGAAGAAGTGATTTCTTGTATTACTGAAGACGCCATTTTATATGGCGCATTCAATAAAAAAGAATAATATTTTTTTGAAGGTGAATATGGCACCTTCGACTTTTTGAAAAAAATAATGAAGATGCAATTTGAGATGGAGCCTTCAAATGAATGCGCCATCTCAAATGGCGGCTCGAATCTTTTCAATAATTTTTCTACCAATCGGTTATTTTGTTAAATTTATTTTTTTCGATTATTTTAATAATAACCCAAAACATTTCAAAAGAATTATGTCAAACCAATTATCTCTCATTATCTTCCCTCATATTTTATATGTCCAATCCTTTGTCCCTGGCCCTCCTCTCTGCGAAGAGCGTGAAGGCTGTTCAAGGCTTCGGTAGAATCAACGACGAGAGTGTTCCGGTGGAGTAAGATTCCGAAGACCCGTATCTTGATTTCCACTATTCCATGTTGCAGATGATCCTGAAGAAGCATATTATGCCAAATATGTTTTGAAAGAGCTTTTGAATTGCTTGAGAATTAATGCTTGGGAATTAATGAAGAAATTGAGACTTATAGCACTTGATCATGGTGGGTTCAATGAAAGAGTTGCTCAACAGAAAGAGCGCATAGAAGAAGAAACTATCTCAGGTGCACTGATGCACGCGGCGTGCATCAATACACACAAACCCTACGTGCATCGCCTACGTTGCACCGATACCATTTTCCTTAGCTGAGGAAGAGGGTCTAGTCTGAATTATTACGTGCACCGCTCGAAATCCTAAACGTGCATTGTTTAAGAGGACGCGCACCGCTCTTGAGATATTCAATACGTTATTTGAATGAAACTTTTGAATCATAAGTTTGTTGTTTCAAACATGGATTTTAATTATTGTGTAATTTTATTGATTTCTTTTTCAACTGGTGAAAAAAAGAATATTGTTAATTGTTATATTAAGTTCAATATTTATTTGTATTATGTCAAAATCTATACTTTAACATTTTTAAAATCTAAGTCGAATTTATCTTATTGATTGATACATTAAAAATAAGTTAGATAATTCATTAGATACTGAAATTTCGAGTGTTGGCATTTTTTATGTCAAGAATATTAACTGTTTTTCGCGTGCCGATATATTTATTATATGGTTTCTTATAAAAGTTGTTTGATTGGTTTCATATCCAATATTACTGCTGTACGTTGAAGTTTAATGCTATGAAGAAATTTTTCAAAAGAAGATCTACAATGGAGAAGATATTGTTAGTGATAAACTTTGACAAATTCGATTAAGTAGCGAATGAAATATGATTGAATTAATGCTTGTTTTGTTACGTAAATTGAAAAAGAAGTTTTTGATAAGCTCGACAATGAAGCTATTATACAACGATATCAAACTATGCATCATCATCGATAACAATTATAGTTGCATTGTAATTATTTGTACGTACGGTCTTTAAATTCAGATATTTATATATAATTTTATGTCACATAACATTTGTCCCCCACAATAAAATTCATAGATTTCGGTCATACCGAGGCCCATGATCCAGTTTATTACAAAATTTAACTTTTATTTAATTTGTTATTTTGGATAAAAAGTGTAAAATTATATCTTATAAGTTATATTTAATATCTGATTATATATATTTAAATTTAGAAAATCTAATGACTGCTTTGAATCTTTTCATTAAAATATTTAAAGTTGGTCGCCATCTTGCATAGATCAATCAAGAATATGCGCATGACTCAAATTTAAAAATGATTTAGACCACCTGAAGTAATATTCTTTCACTTCTTAATTATCTGAATTAATAATCATTCGGCTATTAATTATCTGAATTAATTACTCTTAACTTTTCATCATTTAATTGTAGATTGTTGGCCTTCGTTTTCACCTATCCCATCACACACAAATACATCACGTCTTCTCCCAAATTGTTCACCCTCTCACAGTAAAAAGGGGAAATCCCGATTAGGGTTTGTATAAAAAGCTCAATAATTTGTATATGATGCACGGTTTATACTGCATAACAGCAGAAATCACCTCCACTGCGTGCTTTGTCAGTGTGAAAACATAATGTGTGTACTATGAGAAAGGTGAGGAAGCAATGGGCTTGGCTAATTATCTGGCGTCTGCAGTTCTGCAGCAGCAGCAGCTGCAGAAGCAAAATCAAAAGCAACAAGGGTATTTTACCAATTGTTTTTGGAAATGGCGGCGGCCTGCGGAGGTGGTGGTGATGCCGTGGACGATGGTTTGCGGGCTTCTGCTTTTTGCGGTGGGTCTCATTTCGCTCTTCACAGGACACGTGGCTTCTGATCTGGAGTGGTATTCTCAACGCCTTGTTAAGCGGACGTGGTACTACAAGACGGTATGGACTACGGATTGAAGTTTTGCCGTGTGTGTTTTTGTGTAGTTTATTATTCTTTATTTATTGATTTTGTGATTTTGCTTCTGAAGTGTGGGAAAACTTGTTTAAACGTAGAAAATTTGACTGAACTCTTACATTTTGGAAATAATATTACTTTCTCCATATTATAATTGTGTGATATGTTTAACTTCTTTTAGTTTAGCTCTTTATGGTTTGGATATCTTTTATGTCATTAGGAGCTACAGTTGGAGAAGTGTATTCATTAGTTATTCTGGAAGTTGGCAAGATTAACAGAAAGGGAATTCTATTTTTATTGAAGTCCCTTGTTTGTGCTTCTCTTAACTTTGCATAATTTTGTGGAATACTTTTTTAATCTCTAGTAGCCTGTTGCTTTTCAATTATCTGTTATCCTTTACCTGGGGGGAAAATCATCATGCTTACAGTTTGCTTCCGAAAGCAATTTTTTGTGCAATATTTGTATATGATTGGATATGGATTGAGATTCTAAAGGTGAGCCTTGACGCAACGGTAAAATTGTTGACATGTGAACTGAAGGTCACGTGTACGAGTTGCTGAAACAGTCTCTTTACGGTGCAAGAGAAAAATTTTATACATTAGGCCCAAAATGGCCAAATCCCATGCACAGCTGGAGCTTCGTGGAGCTTCGTGCACCGGGTTTGCCCTTGCCCTGCCCTTAATGTTCTCCTACTTCCTGTCACTGTGTGACGTAATGGGAAATTGAAGTTTAGAAAGTTGGAGAAGGACGTTAGAGATTTTCAAATGAGGGACCGGATTGTTAACTTAATTTTCTTTTTGAAACGAACGCGGAGTGATGATTATTTTTTATGCTATTGTATTACTTAGTGATTACTCTACATTAATTAGAAAAATGTTTCTAAAAAATGTTCTAAGTGATTCTTAATTATTTCTGCAAATTCCAATTATTCATACCACTCGTTTACTTTAGTTAATTGTGAAGGTATATCTATTGCAGCCACATAATATTCTTTACCTTGGTGATCAAATGATCTTTTCGATTATTCTGCTTCATATTTCTGCCATTGATTCTGATAGATCTTTTGATGTTGTCTTTCCCCTCTCTTTTTCGACTTCATATCCTTTAAGTGGAAAAGTTAATTTAAAATTGTGTAAAACCTGGTTGAGGCATGATTTTACAATAGATAATGTCTCTGTGGTCGGTCAATAAAATTAGCTGGCAGACTCAGAACACTTAATGATTAATGTAATGCAGGATAGAGATTATCGTGCGCCGATTGATATCTGGAAATCAAAGTTTTCAAACTTCTACTATGGTTGCTGCGATAGAGGTCCTCATTTTGCATGTAAGTTGACTATTTCTTTCCCTATTCTTCTCAAATTTGGTGGATGACGACTTATTTTTTCCAGTATTCTTGTTGTGCTGATGCATTTGCTTTGTTGATTCTAACTTTGACAGTCTATTCTTTCAATCAATATGCTGTTATCATCTCCTCTGAAGCTGGAAATTCTGTTGCTTTATGTGAATAAGTATTAGACGTGGCAGTTGATTTCTCTTTGAAACTATGGTGTCAGTTCTATGGCTATAACAAAAGTTGTGATGTGATGCATATTATTGTATTGGAAAGCTCTCTAGAACCATGAATGTCGAGTATCATGTAGAAAAAACATTTGAGTAATTCCAGCATTCTAAAGTGCGCTGGGTTGTTTTATGACATCCGTTTCAGCTAAGTTTTCTCTTCATTTCAAGAAAATGAAGTAAAAAAAATCAAATATTATACCCTTGAAATGTTTTGAAGTCATAAAATCACAGAGCAACGATGGATGTAATTAATTTTAAATTTCTTCTTGTGTCCCTGGAACCTACTCTCTAGGTTATTTAGTCTTAATGGTAGAAGTAGTGATATTCAGGAAGTAATTTTTTCTTCATAGCTGCTGTACGTGAACGACATTCGAATGGCTACTTACTTATTGCTACCAGCGGAGGGCTCAATCAACAAAGAACAGGAGTAAGTGTTTTCTTGCACTCACTAAATTTTTATCTATAAGCTTCCAGATTGATAAACAAGTGTTAATTGTTCTTTCTTCCCATACTTTTTGCATTTTGTTCTATTATCTGACATACTTCTTATCCTTTTATATTGCTTTCAGTTATGTGTGTTCAATCTAAAATTTGGATTGCATTTTTCTCTTCAGATAATTGATGCTGTAGTTGTTGCAAGGATCTTGAACGCCACTTTGGTTGTGCCAGAATTGGATCATCATTCGTACTGGAAGGACGAAAGGTTTGGTAAACTGAAATCATCTGGTCATCTGTTGCTTTTAAACCCTATGGTTATAGAACTTTCACTTAAACTATTATTTGCATGGTACATTTTGGTTCAAGAACAATTTTTAATCATCCTAGTTTTTACTTCGGTATGCAGCGATTTCTTCCAGATTTTTGATGTTGATTGGTTTATCTCCTACCTCTCGAAGGATGTTCCAATTGTTAAAAGAGTTCCAGAGAAGTTCATGAGGTCATGGAAAAAACCACCATATACCATGCGAGTTCCACGAAAATCAGAACCTGAATATTATCTGGAACAAGTTTTGCCGATTCTTTCGAGGAGACGCGTAAGATAAAAACTATTTGAATTATGAACAAAGCATTCTGATTTCCTCGTTCTAATGTCCTTGTGGTGAATCTTTAACATGGTAGATTTTATTGTTATGCTTACAATGTAGATATTTTTTATTCTTTGGTTAAAGGGCAGCCGCTTAGCTGTCCGAGTGCTGAAAATGCTTTATTTGTTTGCCCGCTATGCCTCTCTAGTATTTTGCATTTATGATTGATTCGATACAATCTCTTATTCTTTCTTATTTCCTTCTCGAAGTCATTATTGTTTGATCTCAGTTATTCTTATCTTATTTGCATAATTGCTCGCAATGGTGTATGCTCCTAGGGTTTGCTCTAGATCCCTAAGATGAAAAACAAGATACTAAAAACATTTCCTATAAGAAAGGTCATGTGTGTAGAAGTATCTCTCTGATACTATTTCTGTAGTTTGTGAGTATCTCTATAGTTGGGAAATGATTTGTGGTTCTTTATAATAGTGGCATACGCTGCATCATAAAGTTTTAAGAGTGATCACGGTAAGCAAGGATTGCTGGATGCCTATGCAGGCAAGTCCTTGTATGGCTCAACTCACAAATGTCTTTGCTCTATTTTGCACTCGTTTCATGCTAACTTTGGGATGGTTTTCTATTTGTTTTTGGGGCATCTCCTTTTCAGTTTGTAAACACTCTTTTGGCACCTTTGTTATTTATGAATCTCATAAAGGGTGAAGTTGAAGAGTTGTATTCGTTGTTGCAGCCTTAGATACCAGATTTATGCAACAGAAGTACTGCACGACACCTTATGAATATATGCCCTTGATTTGCACAGAACTTTGGAGAAAGATGGTCAACATGCATTCCTTAAACATCACTATATGACTCCTAGCTTAAACAAGTGGGGTTTAATACTATCCTTGGTTGTAAAGTATGTTGAATTATGTGCTTCTTGCTAGTATTTAAAGGAACCTTCAAATTTTGGTTTACGACTTGTATGCTCAATATTGATTCAGTTATAGACTATTAGCACCTGCAAGATCTCTTCAATTGCAATTAATGTGCAAGATGGTTCCTTCATCAATACTTCACTATTAGTTCTAGGGCATTGTCTTTGTCAAGACCTTATATGACGCCCAACAACTATGTATTTGTTTCAAGTTCTTTCACTAGACACACTTTCGGAAATTTTTCCCCCCCTGAAATATCGCGCTCTTGCTAGAGATTTCATCCCAGTCATAAATGGAAAGAACACTTGAGAAAGTCTTACTCAACTAGGCGAGTGGTTAATCTTTGAAAACAAGGTGTGAGTAGCTATACACATAACAATTGCACCCAACATGAAATCCTTGTGGCTTTTAGGAAAATCAAATCTATTTATAGGCTATCATGAAAGACTATGCCGATGTTTCTTGTCATGAGGATTAATTGTGGATATGTGCAATTAGGAAATCTCTACTCTGACACTTAGAGAAATTTAGTTGTGGTTCTTTCAGGGAGGTTGTTCTTTAATATTTGCCTTTCATGTGTATTAACTATTCACATTAATAGTGATAAAACATAATACATGATTAAGATACATCATGAGAAATAGACTCTAGAATTGACCCCACAATAGAGTATTGGGTTATAATATAATACAAGCATAGGGTAATTTTTGGAAGTGGTAAAATGCTAAATAAAAGTAACGATAACGTTGGAAGGTGCAAAAAGGGTGAAAATAATCATTGGAAAGAGAATGAAATGAGATTGTAATGTTGATATTATTTTGGAAGTTTGGAAATTTGTTTGGGGAAAGGAAAATGATCAAAGCCATTGAGTCTAAAAATGTGAGGAATTGTCCTCTCTTCCATATCAGCTCTAGTATTGGCTAAGTTTTTGTACATCTTATTGGCAGATTTTCAGGCGAAAAGTCGAGCTGTCTTTGTAGTATATTTGTTATATAAAATTATTTCCACGTCTATAATTTTTGTACTACTCAATGAATCTTTCTAGCTCCACTAGTGTATTTATAACTTCTAGATATGTTGAAGTTATTAGTTATGTATTTCAAGTGGAATGCAAACTATTTTCAGCGGATATGGTTAGTCAGTGACCTGTAAAAATTATGCAGGTAGTTCAGCTGACAAAGTTCGATTACAGGCTTGCTAATGACCTTGATGAAGACCTGCAGAAGTTGCGTTGCCGGGTCAATTATCATGCTTTGAGATTTACCAAATCTATAAGGAATCTGGGCCAGAAGCTTGTCATGCGTATGCATAAGAAGGAAAAACGTTTTATTGCTGTTCACTTGAGGTTTGCAATTCTTGCTCTATTGTGACAATCTTTCTTTTGTGAAGTTTAACTTGCTAGCAATGGATTAAAAACCGCAAAGTTTTGATTACCTTTGTTTGTGGACTTGAATTCCCCAAATTTGATTTCAAACCACTTGAAAGAAAGTTTTTCAGTGAGAAGCTTTTTTTAAGATGATCATGTGTGTGATACTGCCACAATGTTTCCATTAATTGGAGGCCCACCTTCTTTAAGCTGTTCAATTTAAAATATAATTAAGTCGGTGCAAAGCTAAGGTGGTTGTATTCTGACATGGCAAGAAGAATGCTGAGTTTCAGAAAAAGCCTTGGACTTTTTTACCTCAGAGGTTCTTGAGTGGTGGAAAGCCCAGAAGTAAATTACCTCAAATATGTATATTGCATGATGAGAATGTTATACTTACCTAGATATATGTAAATTCACGCGGTGTCATTTATTAATTATATCCAGAATAGTTTGTTCTCCTGCCATTTTATTAATCAGCTTGATTTGTTACTTGTAGGTTTGAACCTGACATGCTTGCATTTTCTGGGTGTTACTATGGTGGGGGCGATAAAGAAAGACATGATCTGGGTGAGATAAGAAAGCGGTGGGAAACATTACCCGTAAGATTCTGATTTATGTGTATTCTTGAATCTTTCTGCTAGTTCCTATGGAATACAGATGGATTTTTTTGAATGACAATCATGACTAGTTGTAGACTGAGGTTGAAAGTAACTAAACTTCCATGTCTGATTGGACATTTTAATAAAGTTTTTGCTTTGTTCTACAGGAATTAAGCCCTGATGAGGAGAGAACACGAGGGAAGTGCCCTTTGACCCCACGTGAGGTGGGTTTGTTGCTGAGGGCTCTTGGCTTCGAAAATACTACCTACCTCTATGTCGCATCTGGAGAAATTTACGGTGGAGAAGAAACTTTGAGGCCCCTCAAAGAGCTCTTTCCAAATTTCTATACAAAGGAGATACTGGCTGGTGAAGAGCTGAAATCTTTTCTTCCCTTTTCTTCTCGTTTAGCAGCCATTGACTATGCTGTCTGTGAAGAAAGTGATGTCTTTGTCACCAATAATAATGGGAACATGGCAAAAATCCTAGCTGGTCTAAGGTAACTACGTAGGAATACTGCCTTCATTAAGTTGGAGCTATTAACCCCTTCTGCGTAACTTTTAAGATGTTGACATGTTATTAATAACTTGTTCATAGCTAAGTGACAAGTTTATCGAACATGAGAAACTTGATATGAACATTAATCTCAAAATTTATTTAACCAGGGAAGCCATTTTCTATGAGTCTCGCATGTTGTTTTAAATTTTATCATTGGCTCATAAATGAATTCTTGGTAGATTGCAGATCAGAGAGCCTATAAAAAATTGGTCTGTGGTGGTTGTCCTTTGAGGATATATTTCAAACTTGAGCCGATTTTGTCATGGGAACTCAATTCACATTTATGGCTCTTTTTGGTGCTCTTGGTTTCCTATCTTTGAGTTTGGACTTCGGATAAAACAGTCTCATTTGTCATCTTATGTTTTTTTCCTATGGGAAGTAGTCTTAATACCGTTCAGGTCATTGTATCGGCCTTGTTAACTTTCATTAATATATAGGTTGGGGTCTACCAAGACCCAACCTTTTTTAGTAGTTCTTCGTACCTTTTGGATTAATGTGGTTCTGGAGGACATTATTTCGTTCTCACTTGAGGTAGTCTTTTGCCCTTGTACTATGGAAAGTCAAAAACTTTGTTATACGCCACGCCATGTTTACAATATTTTTATTAAGTTTGAAAAATGGAATCTGATGAGTTCTGATGGAAGACCATCGATTATCACCAATTAGAGAGTAATTAATGCATTTGAGGATATCTAAACTAAAATGTCATATTATCCTTGACGCTACTCTTAGTGGAGCTGGGTCTCTTGTGTCTTTTTGCACAGTGGATTCTTTTGGTCACACTAAACCATACAGTATTTTCCAACAAAATTTTAAGTGATGACAATAAACTTTGTTATGCTATACTATGTGATTTTACACCATGTACATTGATTAACATTGTAGGTTCGGTGTGATAATATGCTATAGTGGAAATAACCGTGTTAATGGTCATCTCTGTTGGTTTTAGAAGTTCTTTGTATCTATAATCCTAGTACTTGAAATACTAACTTTTTTTCCTGCTGAAGGCGGTACATGGGTCACAAGAGGACCATCAGACCAAATACCAAAAGGCTTAGTACATTGTTTGCTGCGCGAGACAAAATGGACTGGAGTATGTTTGCAAGGAAGGTCAAATCACGCCAAAGAGGATTCATGGGAGAACCAGAAGAGATGAGACCTGGCCGAGGGGGAGTTCCATGAATTTCCATCTGCTGTGTGTGTGCTTGAAACAAAACTTGGATATATTTGTGAATGTTTCCATGTCAGGGTCGATAGATAAGAAGAATGGTACAAGTGAAAGAAGTTTCTTAAAACGAGAAAAGGGAAGCACGAGAAATGGGTCTGTCTCCGCTGTGGTAGAGGAAAACGACCACGAAGATTTTATCTGATTAGATGAAACTTCAGAGGGGTCAGCTCTTACTATAATTCTCTTTAGCTAGCATTCTCATGGCAGTAGTTAATTCACTTGATCCCTGTGGTGGACAATAGGAATGATCTTTCTTCTCCAATCTTTGTTTGGAACACTGGTTTGGGGATGAAAGACATGCATGTATAGCTCGCCTTTATCTTGTATCGCCTTTGATGTTCATTATATAGTTGTGTAATTGTTAAGCTGCACTTACTTCTCAAGTTTGTACTTCACCCTGTCTTTGAAATTGCTTCCTGAGTATATGATGCTTGTTTCCAAATGACATTAACGTTGGAAGAAATTAGTTTTATTCTACTTGGTGTTGATTTAATCATTTCAAACTGCTGTGAATCATGATCTAAGCATGTTTTTTTATCCTAAATTTAATTAAAATTCACACATTTATCTATTTATGTATGGGGAAAAACGAGCATAATGAATTTAAAGGGACAGGCAACAGCTTCATGAAAGTCCTTACTTCAAATAATTACTTAAGATGCAAATAGAAAATACAAAGTTCATATCAAAACTATAGATCCTCGGTGTTATAACTAAAAGCCAAGATTCAAGCACTGGTACATCCTATCCTAGGAGGAAACTAAGTCGACAATAACATCATTCCAACTGAATTTTACAGCTGCAATGGCGAGAGATAGTACTTGTTACTTCTGTACCATCCAATTCCTTGTCAATAACAGCCAATTTTAAGGTATCTAGAAGGAAAAAATAAATAGCAGTCAAACGCAAAACTAAGCATTCAAGACTGTCTTTGGATGTGCCTTCACTGTGGCTCTTGGAAGAACAAGAAAACAGTGTGAACAAAGATTTGACGCTGTATCAAAAATTATAACGGATGGTAACCGGGGGTCAAAAACTGAAAATACGCAAGCTTCGGCAGGTGCTACGCATTGTTTGCAACAGGCCAACAGCCAACCATTTGAGCCATACACAAATCAAAAATAGGATAAACGGATGCATAAATGATAAATGGCATCACAGAAGAAAATTGCACAAGTTGATAACTGAAACTCTAATCTCCTGGGCTGATTGATCCACTAAATTAAATTTTTTCTTTTGCGCTGAAATGCAAACAACATTTCAAGGAAAAAGTAGCTCATATAAGATGAGCGATCCATAAACAAAAAGATATCATCTCTAAGTAACATTTTCTTCTAAATTAAATAAAAAACTAGCAATACCTTTGATAACTAAACTTTTAAATTTTAAATAAAAAAAACTAGAGTAGAAATATATATAAAAAAAAATATTATAATTTTTTTTTATAAAATATGTACAAATTATAATTCATAAATTACACAACGAAAAATTTAAAAATAAATAATAAAATAATAAAAAAATAAAATAATAAATATAATATTTAAAAATAATATAAGACTGATCTGTTTAAAATTCTACACAATTTTCTCCAAATTCCACATGTTATTGGCGCACTCACTCTGGTTATCCGATACCTACACACGCAAACACATCAACCATGGTATGGAAAGATATTCATCGATCAGAAACTACGGCCAATAATGAAGAAAATCCGGATGGAAATAGGTTAACATCACAATTCACAGACCATAAATTCAATGGCCAACATTATGTTTAATGGTTTCCAATCCATAATGATGTTCTTGTTGAGCCTTAACGCATGGTTGTGTTTAATGCTTTAATTTATCTCCGGTTTATTTTTGAGTTTTGATGATCAACAAAACTTGCATTTGTTGTACTAATATGTCTACTTAGTGTACATGGTTAGATTGATAAATTGGTTGGGAAGATCAATGGAAGAGAACCCAAGTTATATAATAACATATGTGAGTTCATAGGACAAGCGGTGATCTTTATCAAGGAATCTATTGAGCTTGGACGAGAAGGAATGAGATCTATGAACAACCAAATAAGTGTTCAACATGTGTGGAATGATGTTGGAACAATTTCTTATGATGGGATGAAGACCCACAAACCAATGGTCCGTTGGTGGGCAAATTCGTATAGAAGCCAATTGGAGCGCAGTGCAATGTTTTGATTATATCTATTGTCTCGATGCTCCGAATAATATGAATCCAAAGAGGTTGGAAATCCAACTCAATATGCTAGATTTCATATTCAAACATCTTAGTCCAATTCGGATTGCATCATGGAGCAAAATGGCATGGAAGTCATAACAAGTGCAGATTGTAGCAAGGTTTGGGCGGCTGTAGCATTTGGGGCGTAACTTCTTCATACCTTAATGAAATGCAATGAAATTTTGTCCACACCTAGATAAGAGGAAGGGCTACAACTTTCATGTTTACCACGTTTCCCAGAAATGAGCTTAAGATGGTCGAATAGTGCAAAGTTTGAGAGTGTTGAAATCTGTCAGATCACCTCAGGCGATCCGGGCCATAACCTCAGGCGATCCGGGCCATGCGTGGCACACTGCGCGCGCCATCGACCCAGGCGATGGCACGCTGCGCGCCAGGCGATCCAGATCGCCCAAGGCGATGTCATGGTCGCCCCAGGAGAACCAGAAACTTACCTACGACATTTTTTAGGACGATCGCTGAGGCGATGGAGGGGGACATCGCCTGAGGCGATCTGAGCCAGATTTGAACGTTAGAACGTGGCGATGGAGATCACCTGAGGCGATGTCCGAGGCGATCGAGGAGTGATTTCAGCCTTATGTGTAGCAACGGCTAGTAGGAGCCTAGGGGGCCTCCTACACTATAAATATTGATGCTTTGGAGCATTTTGAAGACAAGAAACAAGCCTACAAACTTCTACAAAGCCTTGATTATTATTATTTCAAATTGCATTGCAATCTCCATACATTGTTGTTGTATTGGAGTTTGTAATTCTCTTTTTGTTAGAGTCTTGTTGTCTTCGTGTGAGTACACCGTGAGTGAAGGTGTTTTTGGTTTGATTTATTGTAAAGGTCCTCCAACACCAAAGCAAGTTGGTAAATTGTAAAGTCGCCAACAAGTAAAGTTGGTGCATGTGTTGTGGCTATCCTTGGAGCCCTTAAGGCCAAGAAGACTCGTGAAGAGTGTTGGTAGCTCGGGAAGAGCTTTGTGTACTCGGGAAGAGTATTGTGCTCGGAAGAGCGTTGTGTACTCGGGAAGAGTAGTGTGCTCGGGAAGAGCTTTGTAACTCGGGAAGAGTTGTGTTGTGGCTAACTTTGAGCCCTCAAGGCCAAGATCATTTATTCTAGTGGAACCTCGGTTGGAGGTTATCTAACCGGGAAGATGAGACGTAGGCGATTCATCGCCGAACTTCTATAACAAATCTCTTGTCTTTTATTGCTTTAATTTTATTACGCATTTATTTACTTATTCTTTTTTGTTTATCGATTGACGTAAGCCTTCCGCAAGCGCAAACTATTTTTATTTTACAAACTCATTTTAAAACGCTAAAGTAGCCAAAGAATCTCATTCACCCCCCTCTTCGATTCCAACAGTTCTGTTATGGAAAGGAAAAATGGATTACAACTTCACGGTGGTCGCAACAAAACTGAAGGAAGATGATGATCCAAGATTTAGAATTGGAAATCTGAAAATAAGTATTTTATGTAATGGCTTATAAATTCCAAGACAAATGACAATCGGTAAAACTTTTGTTTTGTATGTTACCTGACATGACGTTAGGTAGTTGTGAATGAGGCTTATTCCCATGTCGAACAAGAAGATTCCAGTGTTGCACAATATTGCAACTCTCTAAACTTGATATTGGCTGCAAGTCGACAAGTTTGATGCTCCAAAATGCGACTGCCTGAACGCAATTAAAAATACAAACAACCTGTTTAGAAGAAGAGGCTGTACACAGTTTTATTGGCCTGGACAAGAGTCTCGATGCTTGGATGAAGCCACTAACGAACACTATTACTTGCGGTTTTAGTCGCCAAGGAGTTGATTTAGGGGGGGGGGAAAAAAGAAAAAAAAGAAGTAAATATACAATGGCTGGTTGTTTGTAAATTTTCTTTAGAATTTTTTATTACTAACTACAAATCTACAATACTTATTTGTTTATTATTCTTTTGGTTTTTTTAAGAAAATACTCACTTTTGAAAGATTATTTATCCTCAACTATTTAATTATTATTTGATATCAAGTCTCTAGGAGTAATTTTTTTTGGACACACAAACAAAAAAATGTTCATTTCTTTTCTTCATAAAATCAATCCCCAAAGCTTCAACCACATAAACTTTAATATTATAGCTAAATGTATAATAACATTATTTTTAACAATTTTGCGGATTTGAAATTGAGTATCTAGCCAGACGCCCATTTTCATCAAATTGATATCCATAAATTTCTTGATAAAAGTTTCATTTTTGCAGAGTATACATTAAATGGAGTTGAGGAAATTTATTTTAAATTGATTGTAAAAGTTTCAGGCCAAAGATAAATAGTCTGGTAAATAAATATGATGCAAGGAATTCAATAGTTGACAACATTAACAGGTGATTTCCTTATTCATTTTGAATCATTCCTTGCTACCCCATGGGGTAGATCCATCCATTGGATGGGTATATTCCCATTCATATTGATGGGAATATACCTATCCAATGGATGGGACTACCCCATGGGGCACTATGCTGGTGAACCTGTACTATAAGATCCAAGGCAGTTTGTATTATGGGTTTAATATATGGAAATATAATCCCAAAAGTGACAAAAAAATCCAACTTTATTATAGAAATTCCACTAAGGTTTGAACCAAAAAAACTTGTACTGCCACGCAGGAAAAAAGATACCTCAAGCTATTCAAGAATAAACCCAAATGGGGGCAAATTTGTTAATTTGAAATAACTCAATATCAACTACACTGCCTTCGGAACTTAACCGAATGTTTAAAGATCGACTGCAAGTATGTGCTGGAATTTAAAGACAAACTGCCATTCCCAATTCATACGAGGATAAGCTCTGACAATTTGCCACCCAAGTTACCTCGGAACCGACAGACCTAGCTCTAAGACAAGGAAAAAACAAGAAACGAGTATCAGAAAGTGAACCAACATTCCATCCAAATATCTAAACCAAACATAGTCTTTATGAAATGTAAATCAATAATGTGACTCATAAATAACATCGATGTTTGTCCAAAAAATAATAAGATTAGAACCAGTGGTACATAATCAGAAGCTCTCAGTTAATTAACCTATCATCCATATGATTGTAGAAAAGCTTAGTCCATTGACATATTAATAAGTAGAAAAGAAAATTGTAGGTGTTGAAAATGTATCAAAATCAACTTCACACAAGAGATCATTGAGCCACACCTCTGGAAATTTATCACGTTCCATCAGTTTCATCTGGAGAAAGGAGAACTATTGTCACCATAGTAATCAAACCAATGCATTATGAAACCAGATCAAGGAGCTGAGTTTGGTGTATTTCCTCGTTACTTTATTCATAATCGTTACAATATATTAAGGACAACAAAACAGTCAGAAAAATTGAGGGGATTCATAGCTTTCCAACTAACTATTTCGAAATAGTGAACCTATGGGAAGCATGATAATAGAGTAATCTTATATGATGAGCACAGATGGACAACCTAAGGCAAAATTTACCACCAAATTATGTCACTTCTTCAGGAATTGGCACTTACAGCATCAGCGATACTACATTATCAGTATACGTGCATGTACAACTCCACACAAATAGAAAATTTCCTCACAAAATAGCTACAAAATCCGAAATGTAATTCTCTGGTGACAGAAGCCAGACATATGATATATTTCTGGTGCTTTCTGCTGGTATAATGGATTTCAGAATGTTGAAACACAATTTTACACCTAACCACCAAGGAAATTACATACTGACCATAATGAGTCGGGTATCTTACAATAAATAAAAAAAACCACAAAATTCTCACCCCTTAATGCATTTTATAAAAACAGAAAATTGTATTCTTCTAGTCTAGGTGAATTACTTTTTTTTCCACAAGACCATAACCAAGTAAGTATCTTACAAGAGTAGTGCAGCAAATCACAAGTGAAGACCTTGTAAAAGTCTGGTATTTCTTTAAAGCAAATGGAAACTCATGTGCCTGCAGCAACCAAATATTCGGTCAGATAGCCGATCAGTGCCTTCCACCCAACAAAGATGCCCCAATTACATCGATAGGGTAGTTGTTAAATAGATAGATCAATACAAATACCAAAGAAAGGAAAAACAATCAAGCACTGCAAGTCAAAGTGTATTCATGAATTAAAAGAAAAGGCAGGCTCAATGTGGCTAGAGATTGGCGAGAAAGACTTTTTTAAGTCAATATAAGGTCAAGAAACAAAAAATGGCATGTCCTTGAATCTTGTTTTATGTATAAAAATAGTAACAGCCTCCAACGAATATAATGGTTAGAAAAGTTTTTTGGGTAATTCATGTCATACACCAATCAGAAAACTTGGGCTATTGATGTTAAATTGTGAACATAGCATGTGGAAAGATACTATTGGAACTCCTTATGCAAAGTATGTCTTAATCGAACTTTAATGATTTTTCTAGGCCTTCCATGAATCAAAAACCAAATATAAGTTAACGCCACCAGTCCCTTGATATTGTTAGCGCAATGTCACAGACAACTGAGCACTCTAGAGTGACGATGAGAGTAAGCGCCAGCATACTTGCACATAGTAGCTAGATAACCCAATCAAAAGGCCAATTCAACAGCAGGGAGGGGAGTAGTGAGCTGAAATACCAAATAGATCCAGTATTATAAAAGATACATGGGTCACAAGAGGACCATCAGACCAAATACCAAAAGGCTTAGTACATTGTTTGCTGCGGGAGACAAAATGGACTGGAGTATGTTTGCAAGGAAGGAAGTCAAATCACGCCAAAGAGGATTCATGGGTGAACCAGAAGAGATGAGACCTGGCCGAGGGGAGTTCCATGAATTTCCATTTGCTTGTGTGTGCTTGAAACAAAAATTGGATATATTTGTGAATGTTTCCATGTCAGGGTCGATAGATAAGAAGAATGGTACAAGTGAAAGAAGTTTTCTCAAAACGAGAAAAGGGAAGCACGAGAAATGGGTCTGTCTCCGCTGTAGAGGAAAACGACCACGAAGATTTTTTATCTGATTAGATAAAACTTCAGAGGGGTCAGCTCTTACAATAATTCTCTTTAGCTAGCATTCTCATGGCACTAGTTATTTCACTTGATCCCTGTGATGGACAATAGAAATGATCTTTCTTCTCCAATCTTTGTTTGAAACACTGGTTTGGGGATGAAAGACATGCATGTATAGCTCGCCTTTATCTTGTATCGCCTTCGATGTTCATTATATAGTTGTGTAATTGTTAAGCTGCACTTACTCCTCAAGTTTGTACTTCACCCTGTCTTTGAAATTGCTTCCTGAGTATATGATGCTTGTTTCCAAATGACATTTAACGTTGGTAGAAATTAGTTTTATTCTACTTAGTGTTGATATAATCATTTCAAACTGCTGTGAATCATGATCTAAGCATGTTTTTTATCCTAATATTTAATTAAAATTCACACTTTTATCTTATTTATGTATTGGGGAAAAACGAGCATGATGAATTTAAAGGGACAGGCAACAGCTTCATGAAAGTCCTTCAAATAATTACTTGAGATGCAAATAGAAAATACAAAGTTCATATCAAAACTATAGATCCTCTACAGTGTTATAATTAAAGCGAAGATTCAAGCACTGGTACATCCTATCCTAGGAGGAGGAAACTAAGTCGACAATAACATCATTCAAACTGAATTTTACAGCTGCAATGGCAGAGATAGCACTTGTTACTTCTGTAACATCCAATTCCTTGTCAATAACAGCCAATTTTAAGGTATCTAGAAGGAAAAATAAATAGCAGTCAAACGCAAAACTAAGCATTCAAGACTGTCTTTGGATGTGCCTTCACTGTGGCTTTTGGAAGAACAAGAAAACAGTGTGAACGAGATTTGACGCTGTATCAAAAATTATAACGGATGGTAACGGGGTCCAAAAACTGAAAATACGCAAGCTTCGGCAGGTGCTACACATTGTTTGCAACAGGCCAACAGCCAACCATTTGAGCCATACACAAACCAAAAATAGGATAAACGGATGCATAAATGATAAATGGCATCACAGAAGAAAATTGCACAAGTTGATAACTGAAACTCTTATCTCCTGCGCTGATTGATCCACTAAATTAAATTTTTTCTTTTGCGCTGAAATGCAAACAACATTTCAAGGAAAAAGTAGCTCATATAAGATGAGCGATCCATAAACAAAAAGATATCATCACTAAGTAACATTTCTTCGAACTTAAAAAAAAAACTAGCAATACCTTTGATAACTAAACTTTTAATTTTAAATAAATAAAACTAGATCAGAAAAATATATATATATAAAATATTATAATTTTTTTTATAAAATATGTACAAAATTATAATTCATAAATTACACCAACGTAAAAATTTAGACAATAAACAGTAAATAATAAAAAGGTAATATTTAAAAATAATATAAGATGATCCAAACTTGTTTTAATTAATTCTACACAATTTTCTCCAAATTCCACATGTTATTGGCGCACTCACTCTGGTTATCCGATACCTACACACGCAAACACATCAACCATGGTATGGAAAGATATTCATCGATCAGAAACTACGGCCAATAATGAAGAAAATCCGGATGGAAATAGGTTAACATCACAATTCACAGACCATAAATTCAATGGCCAACATTAAGTTTAATGGTTTCCAATCCATAATGATGTTCTGTTATGGAAAGGAAAAATGGATTACACTTCACGGTGGTCGCAACAAAACTGAAGGAAGATGATGATCCAAGATTTAGAATATGGAAATCTGAAAATAAGTATTTTATGTAATGGCTTATAAATTCCAAGACAAATGACAATCGGTAAAACTTTTGTTTTGTATGTTACCTGACATGATGTTAGGTAGTTGTGAAGGAGGCTTATTCCCATGTCGAACAAGAAGATTCCAGTGTTGCACAATATTGCAACTCTCTAAACTGCTATTGGCTGCAAGTCGACAAGTTTGATGCTCCAAAATGCGACTGCCTGAACGCAATTAAAAATACAAACAACCTGTTTAGAAGAAGAGGTTGCACACAGTTTTATTGGCCTGGACAAGAGTCTCGATGCTTGGATGAAGCCACTAACGAACACTAGGGAGGCTTTTCCGAAATCTGTTGATAAAAGAAGGAAAAGATAATTTGAAAACTCCAACATCATCCATATCCTGATAAATCTGCTCGTGACACGTTGAAAGTACATGTATCAAGCCTACAGCAAACTAAAGAAGGGAAGAAACTTGGTGTGAATTCTGCAAGAAGCTTGATAACGCTATGGAAACCTGTCGGGACATTAATGGTAAACTAGAAGACTGGAAGCCTGCCATAGGAATGCAACCACAATGAAGAATCTGCTGCTGCAACACTGTGACAAGCCCATTCAGCAAAGAACAGACGGAACTGAATTATATGTTCAATCACTGACAACTTCTACATCCTCAAATATTGCCAATGATAGCAGCGCATAAAGGAAATGCCTTTAACACTTTCAACACAAGAAGAACCATAAAGCCTAGGATTGTTAACTCCGGGGCCTCAGATCACATGACAGGAAATGAAACAATTTTTTCCAGTTCAGTCCATGCCACAAATTGGTGCAGTCTTATGGAATTAACAATCAATTGATGAAGAAGTCTCAACCGTCCACTCAGATGAATAATCTAGTCCAACACTTGTCAATGGCTGCTAATCTTCTTTGGTTTACAAAGTTCTCCAACAACCTTTTCCCACGTGGATTCTTTAGGGTGAAGAAAAGTTTTAAGCATCACTTCTATAACTTTTGATGCCCCCAACAATTCTTTGTCGTTTGTACAGCCTTAGTACTAACTCATCTAGAAACTCTCTGCCATCTTGCAAAGGATTAAGATTCTCCTTCAAAGAGGTCAAGAAAATATTGCATGTAATTGAGTCAGGATCACAGCCTTGATTTAACATGTCAGATAAAAGATTGATAGCATGGGAAATGCTACCTTGTTTGCATAAAGCCGTAAGAAGTATATTGTAGGTGACAACATCAGGTTTAGTATTAGGTTCTTTACACAGCATCTCATTGAATAAGTTCAAACCCTGTTTTACTGATCCAGCAGCACAGAGACCATGGATCATGGAACTATGAGCCACAACATCAGGGGTGAATCCTTTAGCCAAAAGTTGCTTCCATACGGTCAGAGCCTGTTTCAAGTTTCCATTTCTCGCATAGACCGTGAATAAGAACACTGTAACAAACTTCATTATCCATGTAATCCTTCTGAGCCATCTCTTTCCATAGAAGAATTGCCTTGTCACAGCATCCCACCTCAAAGAAACCCCTCATCAAGGAGCTGTAAGTGAAAGCATTTGGCATGCAACCGAAATCAATCATCTCGTAAAAAACAATTTCAGCTTCATATGGCTTTTTTTCTCGACATAAACCATCAATTAGAGCACTATAAACAACCGTATGGGCTTACATCCCTGTTCTATCATTTGCTTCCATAATTTCAATGCATCTTCTGATTTTCCTTCTCTAAAAAACCCACTAATAAGGGCTGAATAAGCATACTCATTCGCCTTGTAACCCCTTTCCTCCATGGCCTTTAACACATGCACACCATCAACAGCTCTTCCCTTCTTAACAAACCCATTTATAATTGTTCCATAAGTAACATCATTTGGAATATGTTTATTTGACAACATTTGCGCCAAAAGACTGACTGCTTTTTCAAGCTTCCCTTTGAGACATAATCCATGTATAAGTGTTGTAAGTCACTTCATTTGGTATGCATCCTTTTAGAAACATATTCTCAACCAGCCTTCCAGCCCGGGTTAAGTCACCCTTTTGCAAAGCCCATTAATCAAGACATTGAATGTCGCGGCACTTGGGTAACACCCTTCTACTTGCATCTCATCTAACAAAGCCACGGCATCATTAATTCTATCCTCCTTACACAAACCATCCATCATGTGCAATATGTGTATACATCTGGCTCACACCTTAAAAGAGGCATGTCCCTAAACACCTCTAAAGCTTTACCAACTTTTCTGATTTACACAGCGCTTTGATTACTAAATTAAATGTCAACACATTTGGAGAGATGTTCTTTCTATTGTTAATGACGTTACTATAGAACTCAAGAGCACGCTGATACAGGCCCTCTCGAATAATAACAGTAAGGACGGAGTTAAAAGACTTGACAGTTTGTCTGCAATGAAATTCATCTAGTTCTATCAAACAATTCAGCAGCTTTAAGGGGTAGATTGCTCTCCAATAAGCTCTAACAACACGAAAATGAAATTCTTCTCAATAAAAGTTCTCTTTTCTCTTTCATAATTTCGAAAACCATCTCCAAGGACTGAAATCACCCGATTTGGCATGGTGTTCGATAAGAGAATAAAAAGTGGAGTCACCCTGCCTGTAAGAGCCAAATTATGTCCATGTTCGAATAATTTATCAGAAATCGGCGGGTCTTCTCGAGTATGAGAACTCGGTTCCAGGTATGGGCATCACTACTGCAAGGAATGTGTGGTTCAAATGAAAATTCAGGTGGGCTAGAGCTACCAGGTTCGATATTAACGGAGGAGCTCAAGGAGTTGGAGAGCTTTAAAGTACCGTAACTTCTTCCCCTAAATTTACAGATGGATGACATTCCTCTGTATCACCAAAAGATTCTGACTCCAGTCCACATGTTTCGAGAATCAACAGGGTTTGGAGGAAAACATATACATCAAATTAAGGGGGGAAACACACAAGCCCAAACGATGTATAAACAAGAAAGAAACTTTGGAGTGAAGTAAGCTTCTCGAGCCTATCAAGCAGACAGACGGCTTTTGGCACCGACCATTCATTCTACAGAATAACATCCGAGACCATCTCCAACCCAAAAATTCATTTTAGCGCAAATTTTACATCAAGATAGCGCAATTTGCTGCACCAAACACAAAACTCATCTCCAAACCAAATTACTCCAAATTTTACTTCAAAAGAATATTCCTTACAATATTCCTTTTAATTTAGGGTTTTTTATAAATTTAGGATTAACAAGAAAGGGATTATAAATAATTAAGGAAACAATTTATTAAGATAATTAACGATTACAATTTAATTATGAATAAATTTATAAATTTATTTACTTTTTTTAAAAACTAGAAAGAAATTAAAATAATATAATAACATATAAATAATATTAAATATTTAAAAATAAAACCAAAAATTTAAAAAAAATGGCGCAGCTCTGCGCGAAGAATGGCGAGAACAGAGCTGTGGAGCTTTTGCGCAACAACATTTCGTACGCAAATTTGGCGTAGAAAATGTTGCAGGGTTGGGATCAAACCTCACGTCATTTTGGCATTTTCACGCCAAATTGGTGTGGGGTTGGAGATGCCCTAAGGAAT
>CAJQUN010002598.1:0-24741 GCA_907163345.1 Haberlea rhodopensis | reverse complement strand
GGTTAGGTGAATCGAAATTTTCGATTTGAAATGTAAAAATCTGAAAATCGGATCGAACTTTTTCAGTTCGGTTTTGGGTTTTACCAAAAAATTCAGTCTCGGATTTTCGGTAAAACTAGAATTTCATTTTATTTTTTTGGATGGATGATGATTCAAAATAAAATTCAACATAAATACAAACACTAATACATCATACATTACTGAAAATACCAGAAACAATAAGATCTACAATCTATAACACGAAATAATAAGGTAAACATATACTATAACATTAGTATCTAAAAAAGAAAGGAACACACAATCCAAAAACAATGAAACCAATAATTTCTAAAATCCAAATATAAAAAGGCAACACAAACACCAAGATAAAAAAATACATATTAAAGATTTTTAATTTTTTTTGGAAAAAGAAATTTCAATTTTTGGTTCGGTTGTAACTGAAACCCGAACCAAAAAAAACTGATTTTTTTTTTAAAACGAACCGAAATTTTTGATTCGGTTCGGTTTGTACCTAATTTTACGATTCGGTCGATTAACCGAACAACGATGAACGCCCCTGCATTTGATACCCAATTGTTGTGGGTTCACGTTATGAGGATGGAACAAACAAATTGAACGATTTTAGAAGATATGAAAGCAGAATAGAAGATGACGCAAAAACACAAACTTCGTATCCTGGATAGAGGGGAAAATAAGGATTTGGGTTAATTGGATTTAGGACCGGAGAGTTAATCTTGGCAATAGGAGTAATTAATTTTAAAGGAAGGTTAATAAAAAAAAAAAAAAAGTTGACAAGGTTAGAATTCTGAAAAAATGGTTTGAAGAGAATCATTTTTCAATTGTCGCGTAATTAAGCTTGTATGTTTTTAAATCGAGTTTATTACCCTAAATATAAATATAATGTATACTTTTTCATGGGCTGGACATTTTATATCCAAATTCTTGGTAGTGACCGGGGCAGCATCACGTCGAGAAGTTAATTGGCAAATCAAGCTCATAGGAGGCGATGAACATATCGAGTGGTGGCTGGTTGACTGGATTTGGTAGCTGAAAACGAGGATAATAATGACACAGATGTAGTGATGAGATGGAGGGGGTCAATAATAGGTGATCTTGATAGCTGTCAACAAACAAAGCAAACTCATTTTATGAAGGAAAAACTCCTAAAAACTTCGTTTGATTATTCTCGAATTAAAACATCTCTAGAGGATTGAAGACAAAGAACCATACAAAATATATGCGTTTAGTAAGAAATGTGAAGATTCAAATCCACTTATTGAGTTTTTCTGTATTCAGACAGCAAGGTTAAAATCTACAAAGTGGTACTGTAGTCAATGAAATGAATTGGATATGTGGAAGGCTGGAGATGATTTCATCATTTGGTAGCCAGCCTTTTCCATCGTCCACTGTTGCTGGTTTCGATCAAGTAACAGACCATTGAGTCAACATCATCCACCAAAAATACTGTAAGCTTCAATCACCTGCGAATGGCTGAATCCCATAGACAACATAATCTGCATGCTGTCATTTTGAACTGGGCCTGGCAGGTCAAATTCAATCCTCATTCCTGCTGCCATGTGTCACTTCCTGACGATGACCATGAAATTCAAAACGGTCAAAACTGAGTGAAGAATGTTATTCATGATGTGATAAATAAAAATTGGCAAAGTCTTACATCTTAATGAACTGAACATTAGCTACAAAAACAGGAGCTAGAAGAAAAATGGTTTCAAATAATGGTAGATCAGCTTAATGGATCTTACTAGCTGCAGAAGATGATGGTTCAGTGTAGAAGATGATGATTCTTATGATGCTGTTGCTTGCTGATGCAGTGTTGCCGCTGTTATACGAAAGATACTCGGCCCTTGAAGTTTCCATCCCCACCATTCGTTCAATTTCTTGTTCGGTGAGCTCAAGATGAGTAGAAGCGTCCCTCAGCTACCAGTGCCTAACAAAGAAAGAGGTGTTTGGCGTACGTTCAATAGTTTGTTTCGCAAACAGGAATAAAACTTACATTATCATCTGTTGATCTGCTGAGCTTTGATAGCTGCTTTGACCTGATCCTTGTCAATATTATCCTGTCATATAAACCCAAAATATTGTTTAACAATTAATATACCACAAAGACTAACGATGAGGGTCACAACACACTTCGCACAAAGCTAAAGAACGATAAAAAATATTAGTATTCACTACATGGATTCAATCAGTCCTGTCCTGTGCTCAAAAAGATTTGTGTTAATATGCAGACTCTCACCCCCGCAGATGCTAAATCCAAGTCCAGCACCAATGTTCAGTCGACGTGGATCAACAAGGGAGTTATAGTGGTTTCGGTGATGGAAACTCAGCCGTATCGGAGGTGTGTCCGTATTATAGCTTCCATGGAAGTGTTTAATGGGTTCTATCAAAAGATTATGTCATTCAAATGGAAGAAAGACCAAGAAGAAGCGACAATGAATGCTGTAGAAACATATCTTATACAGGTAAAACACCTGCTGTAAGAATATATGTGGATAGGCCGATTGTACATTTCAGACAGAGCTTGAATCTCCGTATTGTTTCCGTAAACCTTCAAAAAATATAAATGAACATATTACACACAATGATGGGAAAGAACTATAAATTCTTATATTCTCGGCCTGGTATTGCTCTTCCCTCTAAATCTCTGCTGTTTGGGAATTGAGAAACCAGGGTCAATGAAACATATGTGGAGGGCCTTATTAGCACTTTGTCAAAAGCAGTTCAAGAACCACCAGAATGCCTAAGGACTATAATCCATGATAAAATCACAATGCGCCACATATTCGAAGTGAAACTTAAGTCTTGATAGACTACCGACTTTACCATTACAAGCAGGCGAGAAATCAATTTTCGTTCTAATTCAACAATCAGTTCCCCACTCCTTTTCTCTTCGTATGTCGAACAAGTTTGACATCCTTCCAGGCATGTGGTCGGTAATTTAAAAAAGGAAATTAAATGCACTACTAAATTCGACAATCCTCGACCAACAGTGGAACAAAAACTTGAAATAACCAAGAGATGCTACTTATCACTTCAATCCTAATTTATACATGTTCTCCCTCTAATTTGACCTCTCGATGCTGCGCAACAATGACATATGATAAGATTAACTAGAAAATTTCCGAAAAGAAAACCAGATCGATTTCCAAATTTCACAGCAACAAATTTCTCCTGAATGCTGCGACAGGTTTTAAGAAGCTTCAGCTCCATTTACCTCATTTCTTCTCTTCCTTTACAGTAGGTAGTAAAACCTTCTGTGATAAACTGAGAGAAGTGATCTCTTTCTTGCTCCTACACAAAAGAAAACTTTTACCGGAGGAACTTTTTCGTACAAGGAAAAATGCCCTCTCAAAAAATGCATGAAATTTATGCAGCCATTTTTTTAATGCAAAATATAAATCCAAGATAGAAATTTGAAATGCGACTAGTTAGAGGAATAAAAGTTAACATACGAACTGTTTTTGAAATTATGGCAAATTTACTTATCTCATACCATGTAGTCAATGCACATCTGCCTAACCAAATCATATTGTTCAGAATCGCCAATACTTGATCTGCAACAGCACGGAAAAGACAATTTCCATCCTCTAGCATTCTTCTCACTTCCAAGCCTTTAACCCGTCTTAAGTCAGTCTCACAAACTGGTGCTCTCTCTCCTGCGATAAATATAACAAACTTCCCTCTTACCGCACTGATGTACCAGATCTAACTCCTTGGCCTTCAAGGTAAGAATAATTTACTTGATTGTTATAAGAATATTTTGGGGAAAAATATGGAGAAAACAGCTGTACAGCATTCTGAATAAGTGAAAAATCAAAGACAATGAACTTTACAACTACATACAAAGTAGTAATTGAAACTAGGGCAAACTCACTGCATCATCATAAGAGGAACTAAAGCATGTGTGCTGCTCATCAGCGCTATTATACCCTTCGCCCTCACAATGAGATCGAGGAGAAGACGGACGAGACCCAGTTGGAGATGACCTGATTGACACACCAGGCCGACCTGCTCCTCCCCTAGATGAGCCTATCTTCGTCGCATTTGAGTCACCAGATGCATATATCCAAGAGTTCGAGTTTGCTGAAGAAGACCTTGGGGGTGGGCCGGGAGGCGGCGGTGGATACAAACTAGGAGAAACCATCTGGAAAGAACCTCCTGTTGTTGCGTCAGTTTTCTCTTCTGTGACTGCATTTTCGCCAGACCCTTTCAACAACAATCCCAGAATCCACAGCATCATCAACACAAGAAATCTCATGATTGTTGGCAAATTTTTCAGAATCTTGATTCAGATCAGGGTTCAAACTTTGAGGAGATAGATCCTCACTTTTCTTTCCCTTGTTTTCACCTTCAGAAACGTCACAGGACTCTTCCACAACAATCTCTCTTGCCCTTCCACCAAATCATCATCTTTGACAGCTGGAGCAACCGCTGTAGAACTAACGACCTGATCTTGCAGTGAATCTGAAGAAGACAAGGGACAGGCACAGGGACGGATGTTGAGGACCTGTTCTGGTTAGATGTTGAGCCGGAAGAGCCTCGCTGGACTAAAATACGAGTCATTATTGCCCTATTTCAAATTCCACGTGGGCAAATTTTATTCCTTCACTTTCACCCAAATCAGAGATATAAAATTGTATGTTTCAATTTGCCGCGTGTTCTAGCCTTGGGGGCAGCCACACAAAACACCTTGATTGAGTGATTTGTTCTTCCCACCTCCCTCTGATATCTGAGACTCACGAAATAATTTCTGCATTCCCCTAACAATTCTCATGAGACCTTGAATTCTTAATATTTATTCTTGAACAATTAAACCCTAACCGAGATAATGAACCGGAATTTACCTGTGATAAAACTCTGATTACGAACTTCACATGACATTATGACAATCTAAAAAGTTCAACTTAAAGACAAAAAATCACATATAGACAAAAAATATATGATGGTGGAAGAAGGACAAATTCAATAAACTTAAAGCCCAGGAAAAAACACATCAGCAAGAATTCCAACTTGTGATGCCCAATTCGCAAGCTGACAATTAAAAGCATTTAAAAACCATGAAACTAAAATTTTAGAAAGATAACGAGCGGATTCCCTACGCTTTATACTGAAATTAGAAAAATCACAAATCTTCCACAACAACAACAGAAAATCAGACGCGAAAACAGATGCAAGAATATCGACATCCAAATCAAATTAAATAAGAAAATAGCTCGCGCGCAAATAACAGAGTTCAAGATCCATTTTCCCGGAGAACAAAAATCAAATCAACTAAAAGTAACATATCAACAGTAGCGAACAGCCGACACAACCTATAAACAAACACAAACCTATAAATCAAATTCAGTAAAAAGACATTAGAGTTGACCCGATTCGAGTAAACCGACTCACCTGAGTCGAGCAATAACGAGAAACAGAGCTTGAAGAGCCGGAAATAAAAGACGTCAACTTCACCGCAAAGAAAATGCCTCGGCGTGTGTGAAGATACATATACGGGGTGAGTGTATGTATATGCTGGGCGAGAAAATTCAGAGAGAGAAATGGGAAAGTGGTTTTGTTGGAGAGAAAATCGTAATGTAGGGGGAAAAGAAGGCCACGTGACTGTGAAATTTCATTTTTTAATTTCTTTATAAAAGAATCCTCATGTCCACGTATCAGTCATGAGATATATAAATTCTTGTATGGTTGGGTTCTATTATACACCAATACACATAAAACTAGCGACAACGCACATGAGTTGCTTGTGTAACCATCGCTTCATCATAACCCTATAAAATCTTGTTCCAAATTTAAAATTTAAATTATGGAGATGAACAAACGTGAAAAATAGCAGATATAAAATAAACATGATGATGTAGGGCATAAAATTTCATTGGCGATTTTCAACAAAAAAACGGGAGTAATTAAGAGGGAGAATTAAATTTGAGAAGTTAAAAATATGAAACCAATATTCAGAAAAAATGAGAACGACCCAAAAAATATGTGTAACATTAAAAAAAAAAGTTTCAATTAAAAAAAAAGTTTTGAAGTGGATTTGTTTTTTTGGGAAAAAAACTTCACCCTAATGATGTCATCAGGCTCTTGCATTATGTCTGTTGGTGTGCGACAGACATGCTCCATACAAAAATTTGCCAATGAGTAGCTGCACGTGTGGGAAGATGGGTCGGTGGAGCATTGCACCAATGCTCCAAAAGCTGACACTTGAATAGCACGGACACGGCGACATAGATTTTCAAATTTTCAAGGATACAACACGACTGAGACACGTCTGTATATTTATATATATATTATACATGTACTATATTATAAAATACTAAAATTCACATTTTTTAAATTCTAAAACAATATAAAAGCAACAAAAATATTATTATCAAATATCAAGAAGTGTTGGAACCGAAGAGGGGAGGGTGTGAATGAGGTCCTTGGCTACTTTAGCGTTTTAAAATGAATTTGCAAATAGTTGAGTTTGCGCTGCGAAAGACTTCAAATCAATCGAACAATAAATAATAAAAAGTAATAAATAAATACGTAAAGTAAATAAAACGATAATGACATAAATATTTGTTATAGAAGTTCGGCTATGAATCGCCTACGTCTCCTCTTCCCGGCTAGAAAACGTCCAATGAGGTTCCACTAGAACAACTTTGATCTTGGCCTTAAGGGCTCCAAGTTAGCCACAACACACTCTTCCCGAGTAACACACTCTTCACGAGTCTTCTTGGCCTTAAGGGCTCCAAGGATAGCCACACACAAACTCTTCACGAGTCACCCACTCTTCACGAGTCTTCTTGGCTTAAGGGCTCCAAGGATAGCCACAACCTTGCACCAACTTCACTCGTTGATGTCTTATACAATTTCCAACTTACGTCGGTGTTGGAGGACCTTACAATAAATCAAATAATACCTTCATGGTGTAACAACACGAAGAATCAAAAGCTATCACACAAGAAATAAATTACAAACTCCACTACAACACAAATGTATGAAGTTTGCAATGCTAGAATGATTTTGATTGAGCAAAGCTTTCTTGTAGTGTACCCTCTTGTTTCTTGTCATCAAATTGCTCCAAACATCCATATTTATAGTGTAGAGGCCCCAAGGCTCTCCTACTAGCCGTTGCCTATACTTAAGGCTTGAATCACTCCAAGATCGCCTCGGGCGATCACCATCGCCGCGCTCCAAACGGTCAGGAAATTGTGCAGATCTCTCAGGCGAAGTGCTGATCGCCTCAGGCGATCGTCTCCCAAAAATAATGTCGTAGCCTTCAATGATCAGAATTTTTCATCGCCTCAAATGAACTCTCCATCGCCTCAAACGAACCATGCATCGCCTCAGGCGATCTCTCCATGCGCTGTCCTCGACGTCGCTTCAGTCGATGTGCGGGGCGATGTCTTCCTTGACTGCCATCACCTGGGGCGATCCGCCAAGTCCTTGCAGATTTGATTTCCTTCAAACAATCCACTTTTCAACCATCTAAACCTGTACACTAAATATACACATTAGTATAACAAATGCAAGTTTTGTTGATCATCAAAACTCATAATAATTCAGAGATAAATTAAGCATTAAACTCAACAATGCGTTTAAGGTTCAACAATCTCCCATTTTGATGATCACAAAACTAGATAAACTTGTAAATGAAATATGCATGAAATATAAACAAGACTCCCCCTTAACAAATGCATAGCACATACAAGTTTTACCAAGTAAAGCATAATATAAAAAAACTCTCCCCCTCAAACCATTGCATGATGTATTAAGCTTCAAGTTTATCACAAAACCCCCCCCCCCCCCCCCCCCTTTTGTGATAATCAAAAAGCACAATGTTCAAATAAATATAGCACAATTATATGTTGACACATAGCCATATTTTAACAATTAGCACATATCCCCATCAAGCATGTAATAACACGGCATAATATTAATCATTGAAAGGAAGATAAACATGCGTTTAAGGCTTTAAACAATATGAATTTAGATGTGCGACGTGTGCATATGCTCCATAATATTCAAGTATTCATGCTCAATAAACATTAAATTGCTCAATGCATCATCATAAACAATTGATAAACACTTAATTCAAGAATAACAAAAATTGAGCATGTAATCAAGCTATACCATATTTAACAATCCAATACTCAATTTTCAAAATTCAGCATATATGCATATTAGAGTGATTATACAAGAGTTCTAACATATGGAGAATATATAGTCACAAAAATATGCACATGTTAAGGGAAAATGCAATTTACTAACAATAAATATGAGCTTCATTATTATTGGTCACAATTAATTTGTGCCAATAAAATTTTTCATTGCTCTTTTAAATGCACAAAAAAAAATATAATTAGCTTCCCCTAAATATGTTAGCATAATAATGTACTTGAAATTCAATTTCTCAAAGATCACCTTCAAAGTAATTGAATTTTACCACATAATTATAACATTCAATTCAAGGTATATTAACCAAGCAAAAGAGCTAATTGTGCTACTATGATGTGTTCAAAAACTCTACCTTTGATAATATGAGTGAGTTCATATCATTGGTCCTTTACCTTCGGACTCCGACTCTTTTGGAGATAATTTTGGATATTGCTTCCTCTATTGTGGTGCATAAGATGATTTCCTCCCTTGAGGTGCTAGTGCATTCATCCTCCATCTCTTTGTTGTTCCTACAAAACAAGTTAACATTTGGAGGATCTTTGGTTCCCATTTTATTTTTGGGTCCTAGATTAGCTTTCATCGATGCCTTTGGAATCCATTTTCACCTCTTGTTAGGCTGGTATTGATTTTTAACAAATCTACATTTGTTTCTTATATGACCAACCTTACAACAATAAGTGCAAGTAGGGGAATTATGCTTAGCTTTAGCCAACAAGTTTGAAAAGTTTTAGATTTGCTTGAAAAGCCTAGTCGGCTAACCTGATGGCGTCGTCGGAGACGCCATTATGTTTAAACGTGTCACATATCTCCAAGAAGTTGGAGATGTGATTGTTCGGATCGTCCGTGGTAGCTCCCCCAAACATTACAGAATGCTGTATCATTGGATAATCGCAGGCTTTATCTCAAAGTTGTTTGCTTGAATCGTCGGCCTCGTTATACTGGATAAAGATCCATGAAATTCCGGCTGTTGCAAAGTCCATCATTGATCTAGGGTTCCGTGCTGTCGTTATTTTCGGCCATTGCTCGAGCTTCTCGTAATCTTCTTAGAAGAGTTCTCTCTATTTTGGATCAAATGGCTCGAGAATGGGCTCCTCTCTTCTGAGCATGCACTAGAAAAGTGGTTCCTGTATGGATCAGACAAAAGGAGACAACAAAAATATACAAAATTATTAACAAAGGTCAACAAAAGAAAAAAAAAAAGAAAAACAAAAACGCAATAATAAAGAATTGGCTAAATTACAATTAACTAATCTCGTATGATATTATACAGATTAGTCCTCGGCAACGGCGCCAAAAACTTGACCGTTTTATGTTTAAACAGAAAATATTTCAAAGTAGTGTGAAGCGATTCTACCGCAAGTGTACGGTTGTCAAGTTTTAGTATAGTGAAATGTAAGTAAAGGTTGTCGAATCCACAGGGACTAATGTATAAGTACCAAATAAGACTAGCAAAATTATATTTAGCCTACGATTGACAAAGTAGTAGATTATCTAATGCAATCTTAGAACTAAAGGACACAAAAATGAAATAAAACAAATCGGATTCCGACATGCAAAGGTAATTCGCTTGAGAAATTTATCTCGCTCTTCGTTCAACTGTATTATCTTTAATGATTCGTCTGAATAATCAATTATCAAACAATTGATCCTTAAGGTGAAAGGTTTTCGTTATTATTCAATACACTCTCTCGAGCTGTAAAGAAACTAATATCAAATTAGAACAAGTCACTCTCGCACCTATTTACTAATACAATATTGCATAAATCTTCAAAACCTCGTTACTCTAAATCTCTCGATTCAAAGTTCTCATGTATGCGTTTCATCTCTCGATCTCAATCTTAACATACATCATGAATTAATATAGGTATTATAACGTTATCTCTCGATCTCGGTTATAAATCACAGATTTCAACAAAGTTAGCTAGGCTTTGATCTTAATAAGCGTTTAATTCATGAACATAAGAACTCAATCCACTTAAACACAAACGAATCAATAAATGAAACACATTTCACTAAACTCAATAAATAAACTAGATTCAATTCAAGTCAATTACATAAGAAGTTTAATCGTCTCTCGACCTCAAAAACATCAAATGAGAATGAAAATAAAATAAATCAAAGTTTAGAAATACGATAAACGGCTGGAATGAATCCGTGCGTTGCACCGTGATTTCTTCTCTTGCTCCTTCCTTGCACTCCGGATTGTACGCTCAAGCTTGGATGAAAACCGGAAGAAGATGGCTCTCCTTGGCGGCGGCTAGGCGGCGGCTAGGGTTCTCTTTTTGGAGAATTTTCGTCCAATATGATATATGGAAGGGAATGAATGATATCCCCCTTAAAACCCCGAACGAAGATCAACTTAAATTTGGAAGATAATATTTTTCAAAAATCGTGTATCGATCGATCGAGAATTATGTCCGATCAATTGGTGCACTGTTCACTTCAGTCTTTGAAACTTACTGCCTCGCTCGATCGATCGAGATTTTCCTTCCGATCGATCGATCCTTCGATACTTTTGATGCTCAACATTCTGTCTGGCTCGATCGATCGAGAAATAATCTCGATCGATCGAACCTTTGAAAAATCAAACTTCTTCTTTTCATCTCTTTTTCGCCTCAATTTCGCCCGTTTTCTTCATTTTAGCTCATTTCTTCCATTTTCGGTCTATTTTCCTGAAACAAGCAAATAAATACCAAAAAGCATAATATCATCCAGGAAAAGTACGAAAAACGGAGAAGGGAAGAAATTACAGCTAAAAACACTTAAAATCTAAGCCTATCAAGTTTGCTTATAATAATCAATATTATAGCAGTATTGGTATGGCACCATATGAAGCATTATATGGTAGGAAATGTAGAAGTCCAGTATGCTGGGACGAAGAAGGAATGCGAATATTAGAAGGTCCAGATCTCATTCAAGAGACAGTTGAAAAGATAACAATCGTGAAAGATCGGTTGAAAGCAGCGCAAGATAGACAAAAGAGTTATGTTGATCAGCATAGACGAGAAATGGAGTATCAAATTGATGAGAAAGTATTCATTCGTGTTTATCCTTGGAGAGGTATTCATAGATTTGGAAAGAAAGACAAATTGGTCCGCGATACATTGGTTCCTATGAGATACTTGATAAAGTTGGACCATTAGCTTATGTCTTGTCTTACCTCCTGAATTGTCCCAGATTCATAACGTATTCCATGTCAGTATGCTTCGTAGATACAGTTCAGATCCATCTCATATTCTTCAAAATGAACGGATTGAAATTTCAGAAAAGTTAGTTTTGTTGAAGAACCGGTTGAGATATTAGAATACAAGGACAACAGTTAAGGAGTCGCGCATTTCCTATGGTAAAGGTTCTATGGAAAAATCATTTTGAACGGGAAGCTACGTGGGAAACAGAGGAACACATGAAAACCCAATATCCGTTAGTTATTTCTGATACGGTTACGGTTATAAATTTCGAGGCCGAAATTTTCTAGGTGAGAGGAATTGTCATGACCCAAAAAATTTCACATAATCATGTGTACGAATCATGACATATATTTGGACAGTTCATATGTGCATTGATAAGCATAGGTGTATGCATACACATCATGACATATATTTTGATATTTCATATGTGCATTGGTAAGAATAGAGGTTGATAGAATAATTGAAGAATAATACATGGAATATATATTAATTGACTAAAGTATGATATTGATTAAAGTTAGTGAAAATTGATTAAATTTAGTGAGAATAATATATACAATGAATATATTGTAAGAATAATAATCGATATACGGAATAGATAGTAAATTTAATCAATAGATTAAAATATTGAATAAATTTAGTAAGAGATGCAAGATATATGGAATATAGTGAATATAGGGTTAAGTTGTAATTTTCAAAAATTAAAATGGTTAAGTTGTAATTTTTGAAAATTAAAAAAAAAAAAATTATTCGGGAACCTCCTCAGTATTTGGGTTTGCACACAATGACACATTTAACTGTGTGAAATTGCCGTGAGGAGAGGAAGAGAAAAGAGAAAAAGAAATTTGGGGTTTCGTTGATTTTCGGATTTCGAAACGACGTCAAAACTCGAAAATAAGTACATATCTGGAATCCTTGCTTCGTTGCCTTCCTTTTGAGGGTTTTTCTTTACTTTTTCTTATGTTTAGGGTATGGCTTAATGAAATAATGCCAAAAAATTATGAATTCATATATGTGATAGAATAAACAATGATAAATAATATTTACCAAGAAAATTGAGATTATGTTGTAATTTCAAATTTATACAAATTTTATGGGTATAAAAGTCATGTGTGCATATACCGTACAATAAATTAAGATGAGAACATAATTGTAACTTTGAGAAATAATGAATAGTAGAAAAGTAGTAGTACATGGTATGAGTATGAATTTCATGCATAACGGTAGTTAATTCATATTAAACCATCTGCTATTGAGCTTGGTTGTGCATTTGATATGCACAGATAGGTTCTACTTTTGATACGACGGCACAGTAAGTAAGACGAAGTAAGCAAATCATCAAGATATGTCTAATACTTGTGAGTATATCCTTATAATTTGGCATTTAATTTATATGAGTATGTGAGTTGTGTGATATAAGTACCTTGAATTGGTGAATGAATTGCAATGAATGCAATATGATGTGCAAGAACTAAATGAGTTCTGAAATGTATATGTTGAGACGTGATGTTATATGTTCTATATGATGTTTACCCTATGATTGATGTTATGCATATGATTATGACATGTGCATTTATAAGAGATTAAAGAACTCTGTTATGGCCACTAATGACCTTGAACCATGTGTTACTTCATTCTGAGTACGGTCAGAATTACAGAATCAAAGAATATCGATCCCGAGTTAATTGAGAACTCAAAAGGGGATCTACAGAGTGTCATGGCCATATCATGATCACGGATTGTTCTTGGTATTAGTTGGGTCATAACAAGAATAACAATACGGACATACATGTGCATCATTTCGTTTTATATGAATCATATGAATTGATGTACAGATTATGATGAATCATGTTATTATATTCATGTGCTTATGTGGATATGAATTATATGCTTATGTGATGTTAAATACTACGTTATTTGAATATGTTCATTGAGAATGCAATTCACCCAAATGCAAATGTTGTTTTTCAGTGGCTGTAGATAAAGTTTGAACATACAAGGTGTTTCTACATATTTGGAAGTCATGGATCCAAGGTCGGCTGGCTGACTCTAGTCCTTCTCCCTCAGTTCATCATTTGCATATAATGTATAGGTTTTGGCTGGGTTGTGAAGGGTACAACTTGGTTATTTTTGTGACAATATATATATCTATATGCCTTATAAATTATATTATGATAACATGTCTATATTATGATGTTATGAGATTGCAAGTTCCGCTGCTATTAAATATTATGCTATATGCCTTATGTGTTGTATGTGTTGTATGTGTAAGGGGTGTCACAGTTGATTTGGTATCAGAGCAAGGTTTAGAGGTTCTGTAGACTATCGCTGTGCATTGTCATTATCTGGTAAATGGTTGCATAAGTCATCATTTATGTCATCTAGGTATAATGATGAGCAAAATATTCATGGAGGGGAAGGATCAGCCGAGCCTGAGGCACGTTCATCATTTTCACTGCCACCTCATGGACACAGAATACCTGCTGAGGCATATCGACAGTTTCCACCTATTTATCCTTCTGAAACACGTGAGAGAAGGTATGATAAATTAAGAAAAATGGGAGCTGTTGCCTTTATGGGTACTACTGATCCAGCTGAGGCAGAGATTTGGCTGAAACGTACAGAAATAATTGAACTTTATGAAATGTACACTGAGGATAGTGTTTTCAAATCGGTCCGGACACACAAAATCGGTACCCTTACTGGTTACAGGTATCGCGTCGTTCACACGGTGTTATGACGTCATCATGATGTAATATCTATGTTAGTTTTTCTAGAATATATATAACATATATTTGTCAAATTTTCATAATAAAAGAAATATCATTGTAGCAAAAGAAAAATATTCTAAATAAGAACAATGTATCAATATTTAAGAACTAGCATAATGTCATTTCTCTAATCTTCATCATCTTCATCAACAAAGAAATTCATTTGTTGGCCTGGAATATGAAGTGCATCGCCATCACAAAGACTTGAGTTTACCCTATCAAACTTTGTCAAATCAACATGATCATTGATCACATCCACATCTTCAACACCTAGTCCCAAAATTATAAAGAAAATATAAGCAAAATAAGATACTAATATATTATAAATAATATAATATAAAACATGACAACCTATGGATGGTTGTGAACTTTCATCATTTACTGGATCTTCTTCAAGCATTTCTTACTGATAGGCTTAGATTTTGAGTGTTTTTAACTGTAATTTCTTCCCATTTTCCGTACTTTTTCCTGGATGATATTATGCTTTTTGGTGTTTATTCATCTGTTTCAGGAAATTAGATCGGAAGTGGAATGAAATGAGCTTATATGAAGATAACGGGCGAAATCGAGGCAAAGAAAGGGTTGAAATGAAGAAGTGAGAATTCGAAATCTCGATCGATCGAGATTATGTCTAGATCGATCGAGACAGACAGTGCGTTGAGAAGATATGAATTCAAGTCTCGATCGATCGGAACAAATTTCCGATCGATCGAGCGAGGCGTGCAGTGACTCCAGAGCAAATTTTATTAAAGTCTCGATCGATCGGTGGAAAATCGATCGATCGAGCGAGACAGTGAGTTTCAAAAGCTGGCATGAACAGTGCACCGATCGATCGGTAGCAAATCTCGATCGATCGAGACGCGAAATCCTGAAGATTTTATTTTCCTTTTTTATCGTGATTTTGGAGGGTTTTAAGAGGGAGTTGATTCATTCCATAGGGGGGGAATATCAGACGTGAATTAGGTCAAAAAAGAGCCGCCCTAGCCGCCGCCTAACGCCGGAAAGGAGATCCAATCTCCGTTCTTCATCCAAAGTCAAGCCAATCCATTCCGGAGTGCAAGGAAGGAACAAGAGAAGAAATCACGGTGCAACGCACGGATTCATCCACCGTTTATCGTATTTCTAAACTTTAATTTATTTGATTTTCAATTCCATTTGATGTTTTTGAGGTCGAGAGACAATAAAACTCTTACGTATTTGATTTGAATTAAATTTAGTTTATATTATTGAGTTTTAGTTTCGTTGTGGTTGATTATTGATTCATTGGTATTTGAGCGCATTGATTGTTATTGTTCATAAATTAATTGCTTGTGTAGATCAAAGTCTAGCTAGCTTTGATTGAATTTGAGGGTTACAGCCGAGATCGAGAGATAACGGTTGTAACACGCTCCATTAATTTATATGTATGTTACGATTGAGATCGAGAGATGATATCGCATACGTGAGAACTTGGAATCGAGAGATTTAGAGTTATAAGGTTTTGATAATTATGCAACTTTGAATTAGTAAATAAGTGCACGAGAGTGGCTTATTCTAATTTATTGTTAGTTTCTTTACAGCTCGAGAGAGTGTATCGAATAATAGCAAAAACCGTTCACCTTTAAAATCAATTGGTTGATAATTTGAGAATTCCATTGAATCATTAGAGATAACATAATTGAACGACGAGCTCGGTAATTTTCTCGAGTAACTTACCTTTGCATTTCCGGAATCATTCTATTCATTGTTTCTAGTTTAATCTTTATTCTTTAGTTTAATTGGCTTTAGTTAATCAAACTTCTTAAATCGTAGGCTAAATATAATTTTATTAATCTTATTTGGTACTTATACGTTAGTCCCTGTGGATTCGACAACCCGTACTTAATTTTCACTATACTAAAACTTGACAACCGTGCACTTGCGGTAGAATCGCTTCACACTACACTTTGAAATATCTTTTGTTTAAAAATAAAGCGGTCACTTACAACTCGTCATAATCAAGTTCTTCATTTAGATCTTCTTCAACTATCCAAAACTCCAGTTTATCAATGCATTCATAGTCAATTGATCATATGGCCTTTTTTTCACTTTACCACTACAAAATATCCATAACAAATATTAATATATTTAAATAGTGAAGAACATACAAATTAAGTAAATACTTATATAAAACAACAAAATAGAAGTCATACCGATCTTGCAAACGCAAATTATAATGAACAAATACAAGATCATTTAGCCTTTGATGCTCCAACCTATTCCTCTTCTTTGTATGGATGCGCTCAAATACACTCCAGTTACGTTCACATCCAGATGAAGATGATGTTTGACTTAGAATTTTAATCGCAATCTTCTGCAAGTTTGGTGCATCAATACCAAATAGCCTCCACCATTCATCTAGGAAATTAAAATCAAATTAGTACATTTTCAAGTAAAATAAATATAGAAAAATGAATTAGCAAACATACCGGGACGAGTAGTTTTTGCATTCTTTATTGCTAATGCTCGCCAAAACCTTTTCCACGCTCTCGAAATATGGCAATTTCATCCATCACATTATCTACTCCCGGGAGAAGCTTCTCAATGACATCAAGTAAACCATTCAAAGCCTCGGGATTTTGGCAAGGGCTATCTGGGTCATACTGAAATGCAGGATTTAACCAAAATGTTGCTGCATGGAGACGTTTCCGCAACATTTTTATCCCACCTATCATTGATAATATTAACATATGTGTTGTAAAGACGCTCTTTGTTTTTGAATAATTCTTTTATCCCCTTAATAGCCCTCCACATTCCCTCATACACCTTTAATTTCAAATTGAACATCTACTGGAACTTTAGTACAAGCTTTAACATTACCGGTAATGCCCGCAAGATGTTGCTTCACACGATTAATTCCTCCACCATTAATTGCTTGACCACAATAAACACATATGATAGATTTAGTCTTTCCGTATGCTGATGGTGCCTCGTAACAATGCTTCCACGCTATGTCATTCTTTCGCCGAGGATTTTGAGCAGAGCTAAGTGTTGAACTTGATTGTTCAACTCCTTGAGGATGCATAGGTGTACCTAAAGCATTTTTCATGTCCTGTTTCATAAATAAAGAATACAATTTAACAGAAATATCAAGACCTTGTGTCAAGGATATCATTAAAGTCTGTTGTTTGATACGAATTAAAAAGTATCATACACAATTTCATCCTTCGACTAATAAGCTTGATCTCCATGACCATTTTCTCATACACAATGATGAGCAATTTAAAAGTAACATGTTTTACACACAGGACTAGCAAAATTAAGGAGACAAGCATATATGGTATTAAGATCTCACAGACCAACAATGGGTCTCCATTCCATGCCACACGAGAACTATACCCCCAACAAACACATCCTGGAATCCAGAAGCACACGTTGAACAGACTCAAAACACCATCGACAAGTTGCGTAAGCAATAAGTGACAGCAAAAGAAATCTTGCTGAAACGTAGAGAAGTTACGCCTAAAACGGTGGAATCCACACCAACTAACGCTACTGAACTAATAGCGAAACAGAACCCAGGAACAAGAAAATCAAATCACAAATTTAGACTACTACTACCCTAAGTGTTAACCTACAGAAATCCTAAACAATAGTCAAAGCATATTAAAACTCAACTCATGCGTGCGTGAGAACTGAAGATTCAAGATATAATACATCAAATAAAATGCAAGAGCATACCTTGTCTGCGTGAAAGGAAGAAGACCGATAAACCAAAAGAAAAAAAAAATGAAACGGTGATATTGTGGGTTTGTGGGAAAATAACCTAGGGTTTTAGTTGTTTGGTCTTTATCTAGGTTATTTAGGAATAAAGAAAAAAACTTTAAAATGTAACAAAATAAAAATATATAAAAACTGGAAAAAATATATAAAAAAAAAGTAAGAGTGGTTCAACCGGTTCACCGGTCGACCGTTTTTGACCGGTTCTTAACGGAACCGTCGTCGACCGGTTCTTAACGGTCAGCACTGGTTTATATCATGGCGGTTCTATGGAGTTAACCGGACCGGACCTATGACCGGTCACCGGTTGGACCGGTCGGACCGACCGGTCCGGTCTGGTTTTCACAACCTTGCCTGAGGAGAAATTTGATTACACAGTGTCACTTCTTCAGTAAAGAAAGGGATAGTTTTATCGGTGGTTCCCATGGTGGTGGTTACGGCAGGTTATGGGACAGGATATTGAGGAACATCTGTTGCCTTGGTTATGGAGGTGTAATGTTGCATGGTTTTGGATTTGGTGGGCTTGGATTCAGGAGGAGGAGGCATGTTTGATTGCTGTTTCCTCGGTGCTCTTGCTCGAATCCGCCATTGATTTGAAGGTTATAAGTTTAGGTTGTGATGGAATCAAGGTTGATCGATGGGGTGAGAAATTTATATAGGAGGAGGGATTGAGACTTGAGAGAATAGTCGGATGTTTAGTTTTGATGATAAAATGTTTTCAAATATTCTTTGCAATAATTGCTTAATTGAGAGTTATGTATATTCAATCGGTGGTGGAGTAGTTGAGGTTACTTGTTCCACGGGAAAGAACAATGAATTAATCTATAATTTGGCAATGTAGAATGATAATAATTTTCTTTATTACGTTTGGTATTGTAAATTTATTGTATTTACAAGATTTTGATTTAAATTTTTAACACTTACAATTATTATTTTCCAAAAAAAAAAAACTTTCAAAATCAATTATATATAGGATATATAACTAAACATGCAATAGTTAACGAGGTAAAAATTATGAAACACATATCACACATAATTTAGGCTGCGCAGATGCGTCAGTCTTCTCCAAAACTGAGGAACATCGCTTTAAGATAAACAAAATGAAGCCAGTTTATAAGTATCTTACTCAATTGACCTTTCCTAGCATGATTCAAGTAGGAGAATCAGTCTCACTTACATTTTTACCATGCTTTCCTTTAACTACATTCCGTGCTTTTAAAATCCAAAAATGGTGTGAAACCGTAGTATCTTCACTTGGTAAGATGTAGATGAAAGATAAGCTGAAATCTTGCCTCAAATGGTAAAAAATTATTGCTTAAATGAGGTGCAATTTGAATGTCATTGCTCTAATCCGCAATAAATTTGATTCTCTCAAAACCATGGCATGAGAACAAATTGACTAGTAAATGCATATGACACTCTTCAACAATCAACCCTTGCTTTTCAACCAAATGCAAAAGCCATGCAGAAACTCCAATTCACTTACCACCTGCTTTTCGTTGACACGAATTGAAACTCTTTCCAAAAGATTCTTGCCCAAACACCTATAAGACTCATGGAACTGAAACATGGTACTGAGCAGGGATGCCAAAAACACTTTCGTGGGTTGTGTGTTTTAGGTAGTCTTGCACAGTAGAATACCTAAAGATAGATTTTTTTCACCATGAGAACGGTGAATACAGAAAATGGAGTGCATATTTTCTTTAAATTTCTTGTAGTGTTAGAGATCCTGTCTGGTGTTATAACAGAGAAAAATGTGTGTTTTTGCTCAAGTTCCAACTTACTGTGATTGGATGCACAAGTTCTGTTTCAGCTTTAGTTGGCCTCATTTCCCTCACTATTTTCCCCATCCATTTCCACCATTACTGCACATTCCACCAGCTTATGTGCCTTCGTTGAGTCCTCCCCCCATGCAGCCACAACCAACTCTACCAGGCCAAAAACCCCCTATTCCAGGCTATCAGCGACCTCTTTTTCTAAACACAGGCATCTTCCTAAACAGATTCAACCATTAGAAACACCACCGTACCCAATTTATCAGCAACCAAGTCCCCCACAAATTCCAATTTACCAGCCTTCTCCTAGTCTACCCAAACCTCCAACTCCAGTTTACTCTCCTCCACCTAGCCCAGAGCAAAGTCCACCACCCATTCCGACTTATAATCCTCCAACAAGTCCATCTCCACCAATAATTGCAGAATACTATCCTCCACCAAGTCCACAGCAAAGCCCACCGCCTGTTCCAACTTACAATCCTCCAACCAGTCCATCTCCACCACTAACTCCAGTATACTCCCCTCCACCAAGCCCGCAGCAAAATCCACCACCTGTTTCAACATACAATCCTCCTACAAGTCCACCACCAACTCCACTTCCAGTTATTATCCTCCACCAAGTCCACAGCAAAGTCCACCCCCGTTCCAACATATAATCCTCCACCAAGTCCACCACCAACTCCAGTTCCAGTTTATTATCCTCCACCAAGTCCACAACAAAGTCCACCCCCGTTCCAACATATAATCCTCATACAAGTCCACCACCAACTCCAGTTCCAGTCTATTATCCTCCACCAAGTCCACAACAAAGTCCGCCGCCTGTTCCAACATACAATCCTCCTACAAGTCCACCACCAACTGCAGTTCCAGTTATTATCCTCCACCACCAAGTCCACCGCAAAGTACACCAGCAATTCAAACATACAATCCTCCTACAAGTCCACCACCAACTCCTGTTCCAGTTTATTATCCTCCACCACCAACTCCACAGCAAAGTCCACCACCAGTTCCAACGTACAATCCTCCTACAAGTCCACCAACTCACAGTTCCAGTTTATTATCCTCCACCATCAGTTCCAACATACAATCCTCCTACAAGTCCACCACCAACTCCAGTTCTAGTTTATTATCCTCCACCACCAAGTCCACAGCAAAGTCCACCACCAATTCCAACATACAATCCTCCTACAAGTCCACCACCAACTCCAGTTCCAGTTTATTATCCTCCACCAAGTCCACAACAAAGTCCACCTCCAGTTCCAACATACAATCCTCCTGCAAGACCAATACCAACTCCATTTTCAATTTACTCTCCTCCACCAAGCCCACAACAAAGTCCACCGCCCATTCCGACTTACAATCCACTAGCAAGCCCATTTCCACCACCATTTCCAGTTTTACTATCCTCCCCCGAGCCCACAACAGAATCCACCACCATCTGTCCCAATATATAGTCCTCCTGTAAGTCCATCACCGCCGAACCCCCCACAAAGTCCACCACCTGTTCCTGTTTACATATCTCCACCAAGTTCACCGGAAATACCACCACCAATTCCCATTTATAATCCTCCACCAAGCACACTGGAAAATCCTCCTCCAAGCCCTCCAATTTTTGAACCCCCCACCAAGTCCACAGCCACAAACGCCCATTTATCAGCCTCCGGTCACTCCACCTGTAGTTCCAAGTCCACCTAAACCAGAGTACGGCTTCCCACCACCACCGCCATATACATGAATTAAGTTGATTAGTTCTTACAATGAATCTGAGAATACTGGTCTCACTTTCAGATAAGGTTGTCTTAGAGTCTTAGTAAGCTTTATTAGATTGTTGTTTGAGTTCCTTCCGCTTTTCCTGTTTTGTGGCAGCTTGTTTCACTAAATAAATTTGATCATTGACATCTCCCCATTTTCAACTAATGTTGCTACTATTTCTATCATTTATTATGATTTTAACGAGTTTTGAGTTTGTAAGATCATAACATATGGGAACCAAAATAAACAAAAAAAGGTTGATAAATTAGAGCATAAAGAACAATAACAGAAACATCCAAGTATATTTAATCAGATTTCATGTATTTCACAAAGGACAGAGTAAACATATTCAAAATTTCTAATAACACCGAGAAATCCTGTAACTTTAACAGCATCATAAATATCTCCAAGCGATAATCTTGCAGAAAGAAATCCATGTCAGTAGTGAGGATCAAGGTCAAAGAAAGCATAAAAAAATCTACGAGTTCCATAACATGATTGTATGCACTAATTGTATGGGTTAATACAGTAACAATGGGTTAAGGGCACGGGGTCCTTACACCATAGTACTCCACATTCTCCAGCATCTCCACAGAGACGTCTCCTCGTACGTCTCACCGAAAATATAAAGTCATTACCCAGTCCAACACTAGTAATGCTTACCATGGCTGATCACAATCAACCCTCGACCAATACCAGCTGTCTCCATGACAGTATGTTTCAAATCTCTCCAAGAGATACAATCAATATAGTAGTGTCACCCCACTAACTATATCCCACAATTCCGATCGTGTTCCCCATTGCACTCCATATGCAAGGATTCTCAACCAGAGTTAACAACGACTTGTTGACACTCACATTGGTACTCCCAACAAAATTGAGTTGTCACAGTACAAGTCCCTCAAAACATTTAACGTATAAACATCCTCGTGGGTATTCCCTGCCTCAAACCTCATGCAACATAGTGACTAAACGAGTCCACCATAAATCCTCATCGTATCATCATACGATTCACCAAACTCGGTTCCAACGAGCAGTATAATGGCTACAACAAGCTCACTATACCACTGCAACAATACCTGGCTAGCAGATCGCTGCCTCCTTAGGTGTATACCAAACCTACCAACGTATCATACATTCCACCCCGGTATATCATACCGTACCATCAATTCTAGTAGTGGGTCATCACCCAATATTTCTCTAACACCAATGCACAACGGACATCCCGGTGTCCTTACTCAACCACGATGCAATCCTAATCCATTAGGATTTATTCCACACCTTCATGTGGGTGTGACCATGTCCACCATACGTCACATCGGTAAATGCAAGTAGTTCCTCAATAACTACTCCTACCACCAGTCACTTGGCCATAGCCATCCCAACGAGTATACCCAGAGGTACCACTACTCGTAAAAATTTACCTCAAATACGTGTTACGGTACACTTATCTGACCAAAATCATCATATTCAAAAATCAGTTAATCATCACATTGATTAACTAAACCCATCTCATACCGCCAATTTCATAATCAAATATAGCTAGATCAGTACACTAATGATTTACAGAATTTACATGTATCTCAATTTAATGATTTCACAGTTTCATCACATCGTATCACATCGCTCGCTCAACAGCGGCGGCACTCTAACCTCTCGCACGCTCAACAGCGGCGGTATCACAATCCAATACTCGCTCAACAACGACAATATCATAATTCACAATATGTAAAAAACTCCTTCAAACAAGGATATATTATTCATCTAACAATGACAATAATATATTTAATTATGCTCGTACGATATACGTACCTTATAATCCAGTAACCATAACCAATCTTTGCCTTTACCCCGAGATTTAGTGAATTATTCGCTATATACATTTAATGGCTCACAATCAATCAAAAGCACACAACCTCATGCATAACCATGTCAACAACCACTAAATGCATCGTCCTACCACGATGATAAATCACAATAATAATGAACTATGCGTACTACTCAAGCATCCCATTTCTAAGTTCAATGCTATCAATTAATTCAATTGAGTAGTACCCTTATCAAAGTTCAATTCAAACCATTTCACTTTAAAGTGTAGTATTCTATTGGAATGAAGACATTGCCCCGAAATCGGCTAATTAAACCATGTTTCCAAAATCCCAACTTTTACAAAGTTTTGAAAAAAATTCAATTCCTCGAGCCGCGATCGATCGCCGCTTTTGCCGCGATCGATCGCGCGCACCCGTGCCCAACAGAACACTTACGCGATCGATCGCGAGTCTCCGCGATCGATCGCCAAACCCCTCGCGATCGATCACTGAGACTTAGTGATCGATCGCCGATACTGTACATCTTCTCCAAATTCCAGAATAATGTCGCGATTGATCGGCGCCGAGCCGCGATCGATCGCGACCTGCGATTTTCCGAAAAAAACTTTGCTTCAATGGTGTTCTTCACACCCAAACCCAAATCAAACACTCCCAACACCTTCACAACTTCAAATACTCCAATTAAGCTCAATAAAAACAACCAAAAACACACTTTAAGATTTACCAAAAATCCCAAAAACCCCAAAACCATTACCATACCCAACCATATCTCAACAAAACCACATTCAAAACGAGATAAAGGCGAGGGGAAGGATCTTACCCAATTATCTTCGAGAAATCTCGCTCCACAAATCGAGTCTCATCAATTTTTTGAAGAAAGAGGGAGAAAAGAGGGGGAGAAAAAAAGAGAGAGTGGAGAGAAACGTGGAGAGAGGGATATAAGTGAGGTGGTGAATGACTGAACATCGAGTCCATTTAGCATATATAGTACCAAGGCTCCAAAATATCGAGTCCTCCATCAATACATCATGACTCATTAAAAATCATATGTGTTCAATAATTACCTCTCAATCTCAATTTTCATGACCAGCCCCAACTCAAAGTACCCCAGACCCCAAATCCCACCAAAACCAAATTCCAAGGTTTACCACCACGATGAGAATACAATCTCAACCCTTGGATCCAATGACCCCAAATACCGGATTATTAAATCCTCGGGAATCCCAACACTGCAATTAATTCATAATTGCCACAATTAAAATCCATTAAGTATCATTACCACACCGGGATTTATACCATTAATTCCCGGGCATCACACATAATTCATCGGGTCGCGGAACTCAGTCAAGGTTTGGTTCGGACTACGGAATCATAAGGTACGTATAACGTACGAGCATAGCTTTAAATATATTATTGCAATTGTTGTGCATGATATGATATAGATATAGTTGCGATAATTGATTGATATTACGAACTATATGGTGCCGCTTATGGAGCGGGCAAT
>CAJQUN010002597.1:0-24752 GCA_907163345.1 Haberlea rhodopensis | reverse complement strand
AAGTAGCCATCAAATTGACTTGAGCATCATACAACTCATTGTACGGTGAATACCCATACCCCCAAGTCACTGCCCCACTCACATTCCTCTGGATGCATCCAAATGATCCCCAATGGAGCATCTGTTGTCTAATGTCTAATAATCCGTTCCTCCTTGGGACAACTAGTCGCCATATAATAATACAGTCAATGGTTCAAATCCTGGTATTACACCTTTCCATACACCTTATGCCACACTTTATAAACATAGCAAACACATACCCGCATTGTGTGTATTGTAAACGGGGTTTAGAATGTTTCCATTCGTCTGTACTCTTGTGTAAACCTACACAGAATATCGAGATCAACAAGATACTATAAACCAAGTACCTCGATCCTTGTCACATGCAGATTCTACACATCCAAATGTGCACACCTAGCCATCTTTGCTCGCACATTTCACCAAGTGATATTATCGTATGTCATTACACAATGTGATAGATACAACATATCCATCTATCGTATGTTACTAATCTCCCATGCCAGACTTCTCAGTCTAGATTAAACACTGAACACGATACCAGTCCAGAACAAACACTGGACACAAAACTTGACCAACCCACACGAAGCAATCCACATCACACTCCAATGTCATCAATGCATAATGTACACCAAAGCCATGTACAATAATATGTCCAGATGAGTATATGGTCATCTCACTCAATGACTATGGTCTCATCTGACCCCTGTCCCCGGAAATGTCATTCGTTGTACCAACTATTTCCCCCAAGACTACCATCTTGAGTATGGCAAGCTTTACAACGATTCCTTACTTTCTATTCACTGTTCCCTGTAATGATCAACACAAAAAACATCATGTAGCAGTGGAAACCAACACGTTTCCACGCATGTGCAATTCACTTGCTACATGGCTTACGCCAAAAGTCCCACACATCAAAGGTACCTGATAATCCATTCCGTTCTGCTTCACAGAACCTATCCATACGGATTATCATATCACCCGGATAAATCATACAATCAAAGATATCACCCGACTATATCACATGATCAAATATATCACTCAGATATATCACATGATCGAATATAGTACATACTCGAAATCAACAGTTGTTTACCTCGCCATATTCATTACTAAACACGATTGCTCCCAGCAAATCGTTATCACCTCTGGTTCATGCAGGAATAACCAATCCAACCATATATAGAAGGTAACAAATTCCAACTCAACTGCACTCACACAATCCACACCACTATTTGACATGAATGATAATCAAATTACCATATTACTCATGGTCATTCTAACATTATGACTATGCAATTGGATTCAAAGGAATTGCCATATCATATGGCATTGCCAATGATACCTTCACAATACTGTAACCGTATTATGTTCCTAGTACACTTTCCGTATACAATCAAAGGATATCATATCAGAATACTCAAGTACAACTATATAGCAAAATACCATCCACCATCTGGTATGGTATATGTCAACTCAGTCTCATAGTGGTCGTACCACTATACATGACACAAACTTTAATGTCATACACATATATGTACTAACAAGCTCAAGAACTAATTCATTACAAGCTCAAGAACTAATTCATTTCATGGACAAATCAAGTCTCATCACACTATCTCATATGTGTGTGAGCTTCTTCAGCCTTCTCATAACATCTGCTATTCATCAACCATCACATGGTTTAGTACACCAACCATATTGTTTCCTCATGAAACATATGCGCAGACTGTCTATCAATAGATATCAAACCAACATCTATCGAGCACAAAATGTAAACCAATCAACTATGCAAACCAATCGCATGACGAGATCGGCATATCACAATCACGATCCCATCAGTCATACCTCTTCCGTCCTGATTCCAGAATATATGAATTTCATGTCAAACGCATAGTACCATCACAAACAAACGGAAACTCTGATTGCATCAGCACTACAGTCGCAGTGTACAAGCAATCTACGAAAACTCAAACTTCCTTATCAATCTGGATAACTTGGCCATTCAACATCAGACTTGTGAACCATACATCATAGCCACCAAGCTATGCTATCATACAATAGTTCACACTCAGTGCTTACCGGATACTTACATTGCCAATCAATCTTTGTTGGTCTCCCGTGTACAGATCACACGACTGTCATGTAAGAATCCAGAATTCATGACGTCTTTTTTTTTTGTATCCAGAAGCCATACAAGCATCCAATGCTCTCAGCAAACAACATAGACACCCACATTCTAGTTAAAGCAGACCAACCAATTTTCAACCTCATCAATACAGTTCACAAACAACAGAACTAGATGTTCATATACAACATCCCATACACAACTGTATGCACTTGAGGTATCTCGTGTCACTCAAAGACATCCATGGCTGCCACACATACCACATACATAGAGTCTCATACGGACAACCTTATAGCTCGGACGGAATTCACATCAAAACAATGATATCCATTCCCATCTGTACTATACACAATCCAGATAGTATACATGGCCACATAGCATCATGTATATCCCAGTACAGCAATCACAAAGATCACATGTGCAGGCATCACAACAATCTTTGCCGGTAATCATTGCATCACTGCAATCTCCGCCGGTACTCATTTCTTTCACTCTGAAAGACTTCCATGCTCAAATCCATATGATACAACAAGAACGAACACAAGAAACTAATACACAGAAAGGAGATCACACAGTCCGTTAACCAGTCACCAAAACACGAGTGACGTAAACGACATAGGCTGATAACAGTCGAACAGTATAACTCACAGTTACTACGTTTTGTACCGCTCCATCAATACGCCTCAGCGTCACTATCTTTGAGCTCTCCCAATTTCATGTTCCTTGCCAATTCCATGACAACAAACATAGAAATCATCATACACATATACACCGGAGAACTATACACAGATGATACCCTGACAAGAAATCATCACCACGGTGATCTCACAAATCACCAATTACCGCTGTGAAATACCACAATAAAGAATACTCTTATTGTACACTACTTTCACAGTCGCTCCATGCACCATTGAGTACCACAAGTAACTCATATCTGCATCATCTCCCAATGTAATCACACTGCGTTAGTCTAATATCCACAAATCAAGAGCAAAGGATTACATTCCCATTCAAACCATACATGTCGAACTGATAATGCCACCACAGATTGCAATATCAAGACTTGCCCCTGAACTAGATACAGTAATCAATGACTGTATCTTCACTTCCATTCACACATCATGTGTCAACGGTCAGTCATCATTAGGTCGGATACACAATCTCATGCAGGCTGACTTTGCACATGGAGCTGATATCAAGCTTTGCTTTTCACGCTCCACCCACTGTACAACTTACTCTTCCGATTCGGATCGACCTAAATACCATTACCACGAAATCAGTGGAATAGCTCCCGCGAACATATCATGTTTCCCCTGCCAAATGATAGTACAGAAACCCGGTATACCAATCACGAGTACACCCACAACATCACTTATGCCATGCATAAGAATTCATACCAAGTCCTACTATCATCTTGCAAAACAAGGGTAACAATAACAGACACAATACAAAGCATGTTCCCAGACACTATATCATAAGTATCACATGCCTTTAAGTGATTAGGTAACTCCCTAACTCACTTCCTCTACCCTTGTTTATCCCGTTCTCGAACCACTGCTCTGATACCACTAATGTGGGGTCCTCATTACTTAATCCATTATGTATCAATTAAGCATACATACGTGAGTCTGAATTAAGTAAAAACATGCACTGATTAAGAGTATCTTACTAGTTAAGTTGTTACAAAACCTAACCAACTATACATCACATGTACAAACAAAAACCTACTACCAGATAGATAACTCCTAAGCAGTGTTCAGCTCGCAGCGGGAAAATGACTCACATCCCGTCTCCCCACGTCTATGAGTCCCTACAGAAACATTCACACAATGAGTATAGAGAACAACTATCTCAGTGCAATATCAAAAACAATATCAATATCAATGATAAAGCACAATAAATCATCTAACGTGAATGTTCTGTATCATGCATCCACAAATGCACTATGTCATGACATGTCTCAACAATTACCCTATTATCACGAGCCCCATATGATATGCCTATTCAGCTCAATATGTCAGTGGAACCACATCACATCTTCATATTAGCAGCACATATCATAGTACCATACTCATCTGTGATAATAGCCAGAGCATATACCCACACCAGGCGTATATCTCTCAAGCCAAAGCATATGTAGTATATCTATCGTGGCAACGATCCCAGCCAAAGCATATACCACACCAGGCATATCTATCAAGGCACTGATCTTACCAAAGCATATACACATATCTATCAAGGCATCCAGCCCAATCATATGGAATCCATGTATGCACATGCATATGATACTACCAATCATATGACACAAAGATAACATAAATCATATGATATCAAAACCATAACATCATCATCACATCATATCTATACTCCGTACGTCAACACGTACCTGTATTGCGACACAAAAGCGATAAATCAGTCGTCAATGGTTAATTGCCTCTGTGCCCTGTCCCCTGTGATGATGCTACAAGCACATGAACAATATACCATGTATAAGAGGCTTCAATATCAAAAGCTACAAAATATAACATTTTCAACTTTCCTAAAGCACCGATCGATCGCTACCAGCACCGATCGATCGCCAAAACATTATGTCTCCTCGCGATCGATCGCAACAACTTGGCGATCGATCGCCATAGTGTTCTGTTGCTCGCGATCGATCGCCACATTTTTCACCGATCGATCGCTACATGTATAAACTGCCTTATATTTGTCCTGTCTTGGCAATCGATCGCCACAAAGCTTGCGATCGATCGCCGATGTCCAGAAAGTTCAGAACATGGCGATTTTGAGCTTATCTTCCTAGCTCTTCTCCTACAACTCGAAAATTTAACATATAAACAAGTTTCATGCATTCTCTAATACCATAACAACATGTTTCCACCATCTTAGAATCCAATTCTTGGCATTTAAACATGTTATAATTCTTCACATGAACATTATATTCCACATCTCATACATCAACTTCAAGTACATAATTCAAGTGTAAAACCATGAATTCCTTACCAAGATATTAAGAAGTCACACACCTTCCTAGCTCAATTTACAAGTGAATCCCAAGCTCAAACCACAAGGAACTTGAAAGAGATGGAGAGGAGCTTGGTAGAGATTTGTAGGTGTAAAATGGGTGTATTGTGAGTTTAAGTGCATTAATCCCCTTAATATAGCACTTGTTATAATACCATGCCAATTACCATATAAACATGTAAATCCAAACTCAAATTCACATGTTAATGCAACTTTAAATGAAAGGCAAAGGCATATGAAATTCTATTCAAATGCATACTAGTCCATGTTGCTTGATGATGCCACTACATTTGATTTCAAGTCATTTCTATGCACTACATCTTGTGCATCATATTCTTTCCTTGTCATATATCTACTATTCATTTCATGTATGTGAGTATTACCCTCGGTTCAACCCGAACCCGAGTCCACATCGTACCGTCATTATTCAAAATTACGCCATAACAAATATAGGCATTACATAATTGATAGGTTTGATCTTGTAAAAAATCGAAGGTTAAATTAAAGTACTGTTTATTTCTTTCATTACCTCTCGTTTGGCATCAATTGTATTTCTTTGTTTATGCATATCTATTTATAAGAAAATAATACTAAAAAAACTAATGCAACAACCGTTTGGAAGGATTTGACACTTGGAGGAATTGTCTATTTGGATGAATTGTCTATTCAACAGATGCAACACAACGTTTGGAAGGATTTGACGGAGAGATTTGATAAAATCAAAAGGTTCTAGGGTATTTCTCTTCATCGAGATATTGGCAACACTAATGTTTCTACCTATTATTTGAAACTCAGATAATTGTTGGATGAATACGCCTCTCATATCATTCTGCCTACATGCGCATGTGATCTCTCAAGGAAATATGTAGAGCACGATCAACTGCACAAGCTCTTACAGTTTTAATGGGAATCAATGATAGCTTATATATTAGGAGTCAAATTCTGATGATGAGTCCTTTGAGTTCAGCAGAGCAGTACAAGCTTTCTCTATGATTACTCGAGGAGTTTCACAGAGCATTGATATAGTGTACGCATCGCCTCTAGATATATCAGCCATTGTTTTTTACTTTACTCAACAAGGCAGAAATGATGATAAAAAACGTTGAATTATGAATGCAATTGGAATGATGGCCATACCAGATCTAATTGTTATAAATTGATTGCTTATACACCATGTCACAGGTTGTATAAAGAAAAATCCAAAGCAACAAATCCTATATTCAAAGGTGCGAGGGCTAAAGGAACTGTAAATCTGTCTGTTACTGAGTCTGGTGATGAGGAAAAAGTGGATTCAAGTGTGGATGGAAGTGGACTCATGTTTACACCAACTCAATATGCAGAGATATTAAAGCTCTTGGAGAGAGATGTTGCTCACAATACGTTGAATACATCAGCCACATCCTCTGTTAATATGTCAGGTAACACATCAGTCCTTTCAGAACATATGAAATTGCATTTGATAGTGGAGCAAGTGATCATATGGCTGGGAAACATGTTGCAAGGCATAATTCTAGGTCTTTTGTTAGTTCTAATGGCTCAGTACGACTGGCTAATGGCAGTAAAACTAATATGACTATGATAGCTTCTGTTGATGTCACAAATCACATAACCTTACACAATGTTCTTCAAGTTCCAGCCTTTGATTCTAACTTGCTATGCTTCAAAATTGGCCAAAGATCTTCATTGTGTAGTTTTACTTCCTCGTTTTTGCTTCAGGACCAGTTGACTGGAACGATAATGGGGATTGTAGGTAACGAGATGGTCTCTATTTACATTAAGTCTGTCAATTTAAATTCAAGAGTCATGTTTCATCCTTTGTAAATCCGAAACAAATTACACATGTACATTGTACTGAATTGTCAATGAATAACCCGACTATATTGATTGCACCACTTGGCATAAGAGACTTGGACATGTTTCTATTTCTAGAATGAGAATGCTTTCTTTTTTTGCAAAATAATTTGACCTATCTCATTGCTATGTTTGTCCTCGGTCGAAACAAACTAGGAGACCTTTCCTGTCAAACATAATTCTAATTCCAGTACTTCAATTCAGCTTGCCACATGGACATTTGGGATCCATTTCATATCCAAACTTACAATGGTGATAGATATTCTTAATCATTGTAGATGATTGTACGAGAATGACATGGGCTTACCTTATGCAATCCAAATTGATGTCTTGCAAATGATCAAAACTTTAATACTCTTGTCCATAACCAATTTTCAACCACTACAAAAATCATCAGGACTGACAATGCTCTCAATTTCTTCAAGTATACTGAAATTTTTCATTCATTAGGCGTCATTTATCAAAGTTCTTGTGCCTACACCCCACGAAAAAGGTGAGGGTGGTGAGCGTAAACACCATCACATCTTAGAAATCGCCAGATCACTAATGTTTCAAGCTTCTTTTCCTCAAGAATATTGGGGAGATTATGTATTAGCTGCTTGCTATCTCATCGATATAATCCCTACCCTCTTATGTTGTATGCAACTCCTTTTGAAAAATTATTTCTTAAAGTTCCATCATATCACCATCTTCGAGTCCTCAGATGTCTATGCATGTTTTCGAGTCCTCAGAGCTGTGCTCTCACCTCATAAATTTTCTTGCTTCTTGTATTTTGCTAGGATATTCTCCAGCTCAAAATGGTTATAAACTTTTAGACGTTGTAACCAACCGAAAGTTTGTCCAAGGGATGTCGTCTTTCATGAACTTATCTTTCCTTTTTTCCAAATAATCTTCGACAAATCTTATTTTTGTGCACTTTCCTCCGGTTCATGATTATTCACTACCAACTCAAGCTCATCCTTCTCCAGTTAGCATACTCATTGATGCTGTCATTGAGATACCTCCTCCCGAGTCTCAAAATATTCATACTAATGAACTACCAATACTTCAAAGATCTCATCATGGTGTTCTACCACCAGTTTGGACTAAGGATATTGTTTGTCCTACTCTTTCCAACCTTCCACTTCTCATTCCATTTCTAATCATCTGTCCTATTCCAAAATGTCACCCAAATACCGAGAAAATGCAAACAAAAAAGAAAACAACAAAATCAAAAGACACTTGTGCAGTGATCAAACATGATTGGCCTCAGAGATTCGTGGTCTAACATTCAACTCAATTTTCATGCCACCCTCAATGTAAAAAGACTTCTATTCACATATATCAATAGGGCTTTTCAAGGTATCATTTTGGCTTCAAACTCATTGTTCAACAGAATAATAGACTCATAACAAAACTGGACAGCTTCGATCACAGTACGAGACGTGTGTGTGTGGATGTCACCCCATACCCATCAAATATGTCTCTCGAGAGTCCATAGGCTTAACTTTTGTATCGTTCTCCACTAGTATATTGGATGAACATGGCTCGATCAATAGGTCTTAATTGGCTCATAATGTATGTCATCGGCTCATGGCTTCAACAAAAAGGGTAAGAGTTTCAAAAGATCGAGTAAGTCCGGTTATTGCGCACTTATGTTTCACTCTTCATTCTCCTTTTTGCTTATTCATCATTCATTTTTCTTGACTTTAACCCCTCCATAATTTTATCTCTTATCCAACGCCTCATTTTCTTTTACACATTCAATTCATCCACTACTTTTCCGCCATTGTATTTTCAATTCATTCAACCCCTTTTTTCTTTCCTCCATTTGGTTAATTTCAATCATGAACATTGCGAAATTTTCAAAATATTAAAGCGCAGCAGGGCTACTCACTCGAGGGTAGGAATTAGTGTATAGGCTAAACATGGTGGTTGATGTGGGTTTGAAATAGTGCCAAATTGGGGTCAATCATGTTCCTAAGCACATGTCATTTGATTTTTCATTAAGCTCAAATGGGGTTACTAAGAAATAAATGATGTTATTAGGTGGCTCAAAAGGATCAAACTATTCAAAAATCTCCCAAATCATTCCTATGCCATATAATGTCTGTATTTCGCTTCGAAGGGTAACAAGCAAGTTCTAGACTATTCTCAATTCACATTCAAATTGTATGAAGTGACTGTCGTGCTTGATTATCGTCTCAAAACCAAGATATAAGCAAAGGTAATACCAAGAAGTTTTGAATGACACTCTACAATAGATATGCAATTCATTCAAGTCCACTCTTCACTTTTAGGCTCAAAAGGGCTCCAATGGCAATTTATATCAATGAATAAAGGCCCAAATAAATTCCAAAGATGCCTATATCATTTATATGATCACTTAAATCACATTTAGTTTCAAGTGATAATCAACTGGGTAATTGATCGCGATTTATTTAAACAGTAAATTTCATGACGTAGCACAATTACACCGTAAGTGCACGGTTGCCAAGTTTTAGTAGATGATGATTAAGATCAGGTTGTCGAACCCAGAGGGACTAACTGTAAGTACCAAATAGGATGTCTTTATCTATATATACTATATTAACTACTATAATAAATAAATAATTAAACTAATTAACAAACAACAAATACTAATAATAATCCAACTAAGGTAATCAAAGTTAAAGAGAAAAATCCATTAGAGAAGATTATCAAGGCTTTGGCTCACCAATGCAATATCCTACAATTCTCGATTGAATATCAAAATATTTCTAAGGTGATGAGTTTTCCTAATACATTCGTTATACTATGGTCAAGCTATAACAAGTCGAATGTTAATGTTGCAATAAGCTACTCCGTATCCTTATTGAACAATCAACATCGCATCAAGATTTGTGAAAACTACTAGCCTTCGATTTTGGTAAATCTATTGCTATCACACATGTGCTAGATTTTACTTGGTCCATCTCAATCTAAAACCCACGGTACAAAGTACAATTTGCTATATCGTATTGCAATATCGTATGGTCAAGTCAATCGCAATATAAAGAATCATTCAAGGGTGATCAATCCCTCAAAAGCATGAAGAACAATAAATTATAAGCATAGAATAAAGGAATTCACTCAAATAAAAATCATCAAATCACAGGTTCAAAACAACGGATTGCTTGCCCCTCCCCGATAAATAATTTTTGTTCAACATAATCAATCAAAACAAGCAAAACTAATGATTAAAGACAGAAAAAGTCTCGATGCCGACTTCGTTCATAGATTTTTGCTTCCTCTCTAACTTCCTTCTCGATCGTCTCTCGAATCTCCTTGTTGGCTTGTTTCAAAGCTAGGATGATTTATGGATGGTTTGTGGTTGATGGTGAAAGTGGAAGATGGGATGGAGGCTCATCCTTGGGGTATGAAAGTCTGAATCTAAATCTGATTTTCGTGCATTATATTAGAGATGAGTGAAAATATGAAGCTTCCTTGTAGGACTCAAACTCTAAAAGGTATTATTTTTCAGAATTCTTCAACTGGCGATCGATCGCCAACTTCTCACGATCAATCAACAAAATTTTCTGCCATCGTCGATCGATCGCCGGCTTCATGGCGATGAATCGCGTGAACAGTAAATTTTTTATTTACAAAACTCAAATTCTTGTCCTTCTTCGTCTCGGTTGGTCCTTTTCATCATTAATTAGCTCAAATCCTCAACTTTTATGCATTTATACCATTATTCATGGAACATACAAAAACAACATGAAAACGCATAATATTGTCTCAAAATCATAATAAATCACACATAAATTCATAGAAAAAAAGTGCAAAAAACACACTTATCAGTAATAAAATCATAAGATCTTCCAACATAGCGAACTAAGTGTTCAAAATTTTCACATTTAAGCATCAATTCTCATCATCGGCCTCACAATTCAATCATACACAACTTATGACTCAAAAACTAACTAGACATCCTATAAATCAAAATCAAAACCAACTAATCAGGAATTCAGGTAAATCATGCAAGGTATGATAGACATGCAATTCATATGACCCCCCTACACTTAAGGTTGTGCATTGTCCTCATTGTACTGAACCGAGAAAAAATAAGAACGAGGCACATACCTGTTTTGACGACCGTCAGTAACCATCGTTCTCCTCATCATCCTGATCCTGGGGATAGGGTGGAAACTTCGGTGGCTGTGGTGGTTGGAGACCTATAAATGAGATGACTTTAGGTAAGAATTGCATAAAAAAAAATTAAACTAAGAATCAACAAAACATAAAATATAAAAGCGCATAATTTATATTCGTCAGTTAGACTTTGCGGCACTGTCAACCATTTGTTGCTCATTGTTTGGAAGGGTTGTGCCTCTCTTTTACCCTCCACACTTGCTTGAACTTATATCTATTATTCTTAAGCTTCTTCACAACTTTTCTGAGAACAGTGACCACATTGTGCAGCTTTCCAGTCATATCAATCTTGTAATAATGCTCAACTCTCTCAGTTGTCAGCATTTGGACCTTCTTACAATCCTTTGGCTTCTCATGACATGTGGTGGTGGTAATCACTTTAAATATATTAAAAATGACTTTTTCATCTTCACCTGCATTGATAGCTCACCCCTTTTTTTACATATTTTTGCTTCCCTTGTAGCCAAGAACGGTTGTCCCAAGATTAGCGGCATCTCTTTGTCTTCTTGTATATCTAGAACAATGAAGTCTGCTGGAAGGTAGAGTTTGCCCACTTTCACTAACACATCTTCCATTATACCGTGAGGGTATGTGAGAGAGACCTATCAACCATTTGCAGTGTGATGTTTTGGTTTTGCCTCCCAAGTCCTAATTTCCTGAGAACAGATAGATGCATTAAATTTATACTAGCTCCAAGATCATATAAAGCTTTAAAAGAAGAACTACCAATAATACAAGGGATAGTAAAACTCCTGGATCTTTCAATTTCAGTGGCAGCTTCTTTTGAAGGATTGCACTGCATTCTTCAGTCAGATTCACAGTCTCAAAGTCTTCCATCTTGTGCTTCCTAGCCATCACGTCCTTCATGAACTTTGCATAATTGGGCATTTGTTGCAAAGCATCAGCAAAAGGAATGTTGATATTAATTTTCTTGAAAATTTCTAAGACTTTGCAAACTGATCGTATATTGCCTTCTTCTTGAAGGGTTGATGATATGGAAGAGTAAGATTATACATTGGAGGTTTCACGGGTTGAGTGTCATGCTGCTCCTTTTCAACCTCCTTAGAGGTTTCAACTAACTTTTGAGTTTCTTCCTTTGGTGATTCATCAGTATGCACAGATTCCAATTTATCAATTTCATTACCACTTCTTGATGTGATGGCATGACACTGTTCTTTTGGATTTACCTCAGTATTGCTAGGAAAGCTTCGTGAACGCTAATTGCCTACAACATTTGCAAGTTGTCCAATTTGCATCTCAAGAGATTTTATCGAAGCACTCATGTTGGTCATGTGGGTTTCTATGTTATCCAATCTTGCTTCATTCCGTTCAAAACGCTTGGAAGATTCAGTTACAGAGGTACCAACTAAGTCTTGTAGAGAGGGCTTACCTTCATTTTTCTACGGTGCACATACCGGAGGCAGGTTAAATTCATTTTTGTATTGGCATAGGAAAAGTTCTCGTGATTTTGGTATCCTCGTGCTGCAGCATCCAATATGATTCGAGTGGGACTATTCAATCCATTGTAAAACAGATGGATCTACACCCAGCTCTCGTATTTATGCTCTGGCCTTTTCTGAGTAAGTCTTTGAAACACTACCATGACTCATACACCTGTTCAGAATCATGTTCAGAATCATGCTGCTTAAAGTTGATGATCTCGATCCTTAACAAGGATGACTTTGCTAATGGAAAGAACTTCGCTAGAAATTTGGATGACATGTCATCCCATGTCGTGATATTACCAAATGGCAAGAATTGAAGCCAAATTCTTGTTGATCCCTAAGACAGAACGGGAACAGGCGCAGTCTGATGGTGTCCTCAAGACCACCATGTATCTTTATAGTGCCTGCTATCTCAAGAAGGATCATCAGATGGAGATTAGGATCACTCGCAGCTGAACCACAGATTTTGGTTTTGTTGTACCACATTGATCAATGACGACTTTAGTTCAAAATTGTTAGCATTGATGGTCTTGTGAGCAATACCAGAGTAGTTATTATTGATCACCGGTTTAAAGTGATCTTTAATAGCTACTGAACAACTTCGGCGTCGTGATTTTTAGTAGCCATTGACTCAACTCGTCCCTTCTTGCTTTACGTAGCCATCGCAGTTCTTTCGATTTCGGAATCAAATAAAAGCAATTCAGGCCTTGTATATCGTCGCATCGCTGCAAAAATCAAGAAACAAAATAAAGCTCAAGTACTAAATAAAATAAAAGTTCTAAATCAAAACTAAGATGACTTGGCACAATATTAGAATTAAACTATATTATTCAATCCCCGGCAATGATGCCAAAAACTTGATGCGTGTAGAATGTATCGCAAGCATATGATGCCAAGTTTTAGTATATGGATATGAGTCGAACCCACGAGGATCGGTCTATAGTATTAATTAAATATTGTGCTAGATTGTCTTAATCATATTTAGAAAATGATTAGTGTTGTTGTTGTCAAATAACGTAAATCAACGCCTCCTTTTCTGTTGTTGAAAGGCCTGCAAACAAGCATCATGAAACATAAACAGTGAATTTGTTTCCAACAAGTTACTAAGAGGTTTAGCTAACTTAGAAAATCCTTAATAAAGCATCGATAAAACCCGTCATGGCCAAGAAAACTCCATATGGCCTTGACATTAGTTGGTGGTGGCAGCTTCTCAATTGCAACGACCTCTATCCACTTCTAGTCCCTTCGCTGCCACCTTATGGCCAAGAACAATTTCTTCTTGCACCATAAAATTGCACTTCTCACAGTTTAGAACTAAATTCTTTTCCTCACATCTCTGCAAAACAAATGTAAAATTATGCACTCAAAGATCAAAGGAAGAGCCAAATACCAAAATTCATCCATGAAGACTTCCAAAATGTCTTCCACCATGTCAGCCATCATGCACCGTTGGAAATTGGCGGGTGCATTGCATAGTACAAACGTCATCCTCCTAAAAACATATATCCCATATGGGCAGGTGAAAGTCGTTTTCTCTTGATATTAAGAAGTTATTATAATCTGATTGTACCCAGAGTATCCATTGTGAAAACAGTAATACTGGTACCCTCTCAGTCTATCAAGCATCTAATCAATAAATGGTAGAGGGAAATGGTCTTTCTCGTGGCCTTGTTGAGCTTTCGCTAGTTAATGCAAACTCGCCATCCAGTGACTGTCCTTGTAGAGATCAGCTCGTTGTTCTTGTTTCTTACCACAGTCACCCCTTTCTTAGGCACAACTTGAACTGGTGAGACCCAAGGACTGTCAGAGGTGGCATAGATAATGACAACATTCAACAGCTTTAGTATTGTGCATGCATATTGAACGGCTGATCCCTTGGATGTCGGATATTGACCACCCCTTGTCTGACTTGTACTTCCTCACCCTCAATAATTTCACCCTTTCTACAATATTAAGAGATGAAGAAATGATGACTGGAAATGTAGAGTTCTCACCTAAAAATGCGTAGCATAGGTGGTCAGGCAGTTTAGTCCTTCAAGTCTGAAGTGATCTTGGGTTTCTCAGATGGTGGAGCATCAAACAACTCCTCCTTCTTCTCATAATTCTCCTTAGGTAACCCCTCAAGTGCTAAGAGTTGCTTTGTAATACCCCAATCCTTGTCCTCCAATTTAGTAATTTAGTTGATGATACAATGCTCAAAATAATCTCCATGCATTTCTCCTACATCACATGTCATGCAAGAATCAATGACATCTATAAAATGACAAGCACTTACCTCATTGGGACCCTTGAGAGCTTTGTAGATGTTGAACATAACTTCATCTTCTCCAACTCTCAAGGTGAGCTCGCCTCTTTGCACATCACTCAAGGCTTTGCCAGATGCCAAAAATGGCCTCCTTAGGATTAGTGGAACATCTCTATCCTCCTCCATATCCAATACTCCAAAATCCGCTGGGAAAATGAATTTATCTACCTTGACTAAGACATCCTCAATAATGCCGTGAGGATATTAAGAGTTCTATCAGCCAATTGCAACATGATGCTGGTAGGCTTCACTTATCCAAGTCCCAACCTCCTAAAAACAGAAAGAGGCATCAAATTAGTACTTGCTCCTAAGTCACATAATGCTTTATTAAATGATGAATCACCAATAATGTAAGGAATATTGAATCTCTCTGGATCTTTTAATTTATGAGGTAGCTTTTGTTGAAGTATTGCACTACATTCCTCTGTCAGGTTCACCGTCTCAACTCCGCCAAGTTCTCTTCTTAGACATCACATCTTTCATGAATTTAGCGTAATTAGGCATTTGCTCCAAGGCATCAGTGAATGGAATATTTATGTAAATCTTCTTGAATATGTCCAAGACTTGGTAAATTCCCATCCACTGCTTTCTTTCTAAACCTCTGAGGATATGGAAGAGATGGTTTGAAAGGAGGAGGCTTTCAGGCTCTGCAGGAAATGGCTCGATTTTCACTTTGTTCGGTTCTACCACCGGAGCTCCCCCTCTTATAATCTTTGCCCTTCCTCTTGAACAACTGCGGTGACATCTTCAATTTCCTTGCCACTTCTCAAGGTAATGGCTTTACATTGTTCTTTGGATTCAACTCTGTATTGGTAGGAAAAGACCCTCTGCTTTGATTGCTTAACACATTTGCTAACTGTCCAATCAGCACCTCAAGATTCTTCATTGAAGCTCCCATATTATATATGGTTCCCTTGATCTTATCCATACTTGAATCAGTCCACAACAACCTCTGTGAAGATTCAACTTCAAAAGTACCTACTAGGATGGGTTACGTTCGTTCTTTTGAGAGGCATGACGTGGCTAGAAATACACATTTTATGCCCTTAACTGTCAATGATTAGGTATGTTTTGATTGATAATATTACATTTATCACTTAATCATATATTTGGTAATATGTAGGAAACTGTGAAGAAATCGAGCTAAAATGATGAAAGAAGGAAGAAGAAGTTGAAGAAAAGAGGAAAAAACTGAAATCCAAGACATATTTCACTCCTTTCTCCTCGATTTTATTCATGTCGAGACGAGACTTATTTTGGGAATATGATCAACATAAAGTTGTAGAACTTTCAGTTATCTACGCGTGGACAACTAATTCTCTTAATTTGAAGATCGTATGAAGAAGTTATGACCAACGCAGGTCGATCGCCAAAAGCTGAAAAATGAGCAACAAAAATCTGGAGTCGAGCATTGATCGAGCAGAATGCTCGATCAATTGAGCTAGGCAGCAATATTTCTCGATTGATTGAGCATAAATCGATCAATTGAGAGAGGCATCAAGATTTCTCGATCAATGACCCATGCAGCTCGATCAATCGCACAGAGTCCTGAAAAGTGGAAACTCGAGCTTTCCTTGCACAATTTGATTCCTACCCCGACTCTTTTGCCTCTCTTACCATATAACTCAAAAAGGAGCCTCCCTATCACCATTATTCAAACTTTTAATCATATTGTAGATGTTTAGAATAGATTTTTCTCTCAACCTTTTGAAGAACGACTTGAAGAACGAAGACGGAAGTGACGCTCCGGAATCGTGATTCTCTTTAGTAATTCTTTCTTTTACTATTAGTTTCATGCTTTCTAGATTAGTTTTGGTTTTTTTTTTTTTAATTTAGTTATGAGTTACTAAACATCTTTGTGATTGTCGGTTGAGGAAGACGATACATTGGAGTTTACGATTCTTGTGAGATTATTGTTGATTTGATTGTTATGTTTGATTGCTAGTTTGATCACATAGCTATTGTTTATACAATTTAACGCTAAATCAGATATCAAATATGGAATTGTTTGATCCCTCTAATTTACGAAGCAACTAAGATTAATAAAATTCCGCTTGTGAGTTTGTTAATTTTTTAGGAAAAACAATTGATTAAACATAGACGCTTGGATTATGTTGTTTAGCTTCATCGATCTCATTAGTTCACATGCTATCATCGATTTAAATCTTAATCGCTTGTATTTTGATTGATTGTTTGATAAGGGTTAAACTAGAACGCTTGGGCTACTTAACTAAACTTAAGGTGAGTTAGAACTTTGATATTGGATTAAACGTCAAACGATGAATATTCATATGAAAATTGAATCGTATGTGAAGATCGATGATCGAGATAGTAAACACCAATTTTAAAGTTAACCGAAAACCGAGAATCGCTCTTTTCTCATAAGTTTATTCATCTAGTTAAGTTTGCATATTAGTTTAATTTTGCATCATATTAGAAATTTCAAAATCCCCTTCTTATTTTGTTTGCACTAGTTAACACAAAGATATAAATTCCTCGTGAGATCGATCCCTACTCACCATACTACATGCATTACTGTTATTACCTGAGAGGGTTAATTTGGGCGTACGCGATAAACGCTACCAAATTTTGGCTCCGTTGCCGGGAAGGTATAGCTATTTTTTGTGTTAATTTTTTTATTATTATCCCGCACTACTACTTTTTTGTTGATGAGTACATACGAATCGTCTGATCACGAAGATAATTTTCAATATGACCCTGAGGTCGAGAGGACACTACATCGGAGAAGAAGTGAAGCAATGATACTTGAGGAAGAAAAGAGAGGAACACGATGACTGCGAATCAAAGTTTGAGACAGTTGGCGAATCCTGAGATTGAACAATTTATTTTTTATTCTCTAACACAAAACTCGGCACACATGAATATACATTTTACAACCTTTTATGCACGCGGTGCTATGCCTTCACTGTATTGATTCTATGTTTATCATGTAGTAAAAACGAAATGTTAATCTTTACTTAAATTGAGTTTGTATGTATCAGAAAATTGCGACACTAATTAAATGTGGTAAAAGTTTTCAAATAAAAATAATGGGTTAATATCATAAATTTAAATGAATATTTCTTATTAATATTTTGCATGCATTAGAAATTAATAATGTAAAACACAGTCTCCAGGAGACATGGGAAATGCTCTAATTCCAAAGCCAGCTTTGAATTTCCCGTAGCAAACCTATTAAATTACTCGTCAAACATGTGGCTTAAGATTGTATCTTCATCGAATTTGAAAATAACAACCAACTAGAGTTGTACCTCATTAATGTAGTTGAAATTTTGTTGGAAGAAATGTTTAATTAATATCTTGTGACGTCATAAAGACTCAAATTTGGTTAGACTCAGTATTGTTAAACCTGATTGACTGGCCGGTTTGACCGGTAATCGGTGCCATGTCTGGTCCGACCGACCCTCAAAATCTTGTGTGTGAATACTGGTCGTCCGGTGTGAACCGTGGTTCCTTTTTTATTCGTTTTTTTATTCTTTATGATTTTGCATAGATATAATTTTTCTCTGCCGACAGTTCATGAACAACCAGTTCTTCGCTTGTAAATTTATTCTATTGATTGTTCCTTTTTTTTTCTTTCAATATAGATGCTTATTCCTTATTTTATTACTTCCCTTTCTTTTATCTATAATGTCACTAAATTTAAAAATATATAATCCAAAATTTTAAAATAAAGATGCATTACATATAATTTATTATTATTAAAATAATAATAAAGTAATATTTTATTTGTGTCTTGTCAATAAATCCTATAATTCAATGATAGATGTCTGATATAAGTTTATGCGAATCATTTCAAATTTTGAAATATTTGTTATGATTTTTTTTTTGAAAATATGGCAAATACATGGTATATATTTACAAAAATTAAATATAAATATTGCATGCTGACATTATGGTTCAATAGATCAAATTTGTAACCAGTAAGGATGCCTATTTTTTATCCGGTTCGATTTTGAATATATATATATATATGTGTGTGTGTTGTTTGTGCGCGCTTGCGTGTTATATGAAAAGGCAAATTAGTTAATTTAATTGTTCTAGAATAATTCCAACTTAAAAGTTTGTAGGAATTTATACTACCCGACAACGATGCACGGACATGGCGATAAGGATTTTCAAATATATATATATATATATATATATATATATATATATATATATATATATATATATATATATATATAATGCTAAATTCAATTTTTTAAATTCTAAAACCATGTAAAAGCAACAAAAATATTCTTATCAAATTCAAGAAGCATATAAATAAAATAATAAATGCATGTCACTAGACTCATCATAATATCACTCATACTAACATCAAATATACATTAGTTCAATTAACATAAAATTTAACAAACACGTCCAAGAAAAGGCATCGCCAAAAATATTTTATCAAATTCAAAAAGCATAAATAAATACACGTCACTGAAATCATCATATTATCAAACATGCTAACACCAAATGTATATTACTTCAATTAACATAAAGTTTATCTAACACGTACAAATTTTATATTAGCCAAAAGTTTTTTTAAATTGTACAATTAACCCCCAAAATGTTCTTTATGAGCCGGACAAGTCTATCAGCTATGTTTGATACGGGTGTCATATTTTGAGGGAGGGGAATGCACGAAATGATTGTCCAATTTTTTATTTTTTTAAAAAATGTAAGGACACGCCACGTAGCGTGTACGACTCTTGTTCGATAAGTCTCCGAGGAGTGTCGGTGTCCTCCTAGAAGTGCCCGACACTGCACCGATTGATTTGTAGGAGTGTCCTTGCATCATAGCTAGCCGGACAAAAATATATGTAGCCCAAATCACATAAAATATTTAAGAGTTAAACCATGCATGTTTTCACGATATCAACAAACTTAAGAAGAAAATTTTGAGAATTAATATTGTTTGGCCTCAATAAATTAGGTTGTATATTGTAATTAACGGAAAAATAGACATTCGAAGAATCTTTGTTTGTGTCGTTTATTGGAAAAAATAGTAGAAATTATAATTGGAATATCTGTGCATGGATTCTACACAGTGTACTAAAGTTTATATTTTTCAACATTCTACACCCTCGTAACTTGATACAAACCGCGTCAATCGATGATACTAAAATCTATTTTTTTTTTAAAACCCTCTAAGCCTGAGTGATATCATGTATCTCAGAAAGGGGATAGGTCTTGAACTCGAGACTCGAGATAGTTAACACCCTCTCCAATTATAGAAATATTCCTTTTTTTTCTTGGTTTTGCTCATATGTATTAGTGACTAAATTGTGAGATTAGAATGAATATGATAATCACAATGCAAATTAAAGTACCGCAAAGGTTTGGACGTTTGTCTGTATTGATTAGTGAAACGCCACTTTAATTTGAAGTATCATCCAATTAAAGTTGAATATAGCATCCTCATTATATCATATATATGAAATCTTAAGTTGGAAGTTAAAGAATTGAATCTTTTCTTTCTCCATTTTAATTTGCTCAATTTAAATAAAATTGTATTTAATAGTTTGATGCATATAAGTTAATTCTTGATACTATGCTTCTTATGTTGTTTCCATTTATAATTTGTCTTTATATTTGTTAGGATCTACGATGTACGGACACTGACACAACGATACTAACAGGACACGACTACACGGATTTTCAAAAATTTCAGAATACGACACTGCTGTGACATACCTGTATATTTTTATATATATACTCACTGAAATCATCATAGTATCACTCATACTAACCACAAATGTATATTACTTCAATTAACATAAAACTTAACTACACGTCAAATTTTATTTTAGCAAAAAAAACTTTTTAAATTTTACATTAACCCCCCAAAAATTTCCTTTTGTGTCGAACACGCCCATCAGCTGTGTCCCACACGGGTGTTCGAGAGGAGAGTATTCGACACGAGTGTCCGATTTTATTTTTGTAAAACAATAAGGACACGCCACATGGCGCGTATGATATGTGCTCAAGGAGTGTCTGAGATGTGTCGGTGTTCTAGAAGTGTCCGACACTACATCGAATGATTTTTAGAAGTTTTCGTGCATCATAGTTTAGAATTACCACTAAACTAAAAGCTAAGTTATAGCATAGCACACTCTATTTCTTATACAATGGCAGCGCAAAGCAACATGTAAGCGACAGACGGATATGAGGGTTCTTGCACCACATGCAGGTTAGCCCAGCCGAAGTGTTAGACATCATGTTTCTTAGAATCACATGTTCACAGACTTCATACCAGCCTTCCACATACGGACATGAACTTGCATGCCTTAGACGGCAGATGACCGCACATTGTCCACGAACGCACAGAAGAATGTTGGGACCACTCCACCATACCCATAAATTGCTTCTTGAGAATCTTGAACATGACATTGCTCTGATATCAATTGTTAGGATCAAACGCTTACAACTAAGCTATAAGTTATAACTAATAGCATTGGCGCAACTATTATAGCGCAAAGCCCCGTACTAAGCGACAGACGGATATGAGAGGCTGCACCACGTGTGCGTCAATGTGCTTAGATTTGTTTAAGTAGATGACAGATGACCGCACCTCCGATCACTAGCGCACTGAAGAATTAGGCCACTCCCAACAACGTTTATGTAATTATTTTAGAAAGTTGAGGCACATCCAGTATTATTATCACTTTCTCCAATAAAATTATGTCAATTCTATTAATTATGTTTATATGTGGAATCCCGTGGACAAGCTAAAGGATGCAATAAATTATATAAAAACTTAAGCTTTTTCACGTGCTAATGTATTTTTAAGAAAGGAGGAAGGATCCCAGAAGGCATAATGTAATAATTAATCAGGGTTCGAAGTTGAAATCGACACTTGTGATTTGAGGGTGAGGAGTCTGATAGACGTGGGCTCTGGCGGAAGAGCGGCGAAGGTTTGCTGATTTTCCCTTTAAATCTTACTCTACTCTCCTATTTACTACAACCTCTGCCAGCTCACAATCCCCATACAATCATACAAATTTTAAAAAATTATATCAATAATTGTTAAAATTCCCATCAATTCCTTGTTCACATTACATAAAATTCTTATTTAACGATCCATAAAGAAAGTCTCTCAAGGGGTGTAGCTAGGATTTCTAACCCTTGGGGGCTGGACATAAAAAAATATAAGCATTCTTTGATGTGCAGAACGAAGGAGAACAAAAACCCTAAGAAAACGACGCCCAAATGACAAGAAATTAAAAAATTGTTGCCAAAGCACTGTTCATCCCAAAAAAAAAAAAAATTACTCAGAACACTGTAGATAGGCTTCGGTGCTTATTATATAATATATATATATAGTAATTTAAAATAACATACTAAAAAATGTCAGAAATCAGAGGAAATATTTTAAAATAATTTCTTCAATTGATCTAAGATATGAAATTATTTGTACTTTTTAAATTTTAAAACAATTTTTGGGGGGGAAAGAAATAAGTAAAAAAAAATGAGGTTTAAAATAAAACTTTGGAAGATAAAGAAATTACATGATAAAGACTTGAACTTTGGACCTATTAGAAGTAGTCTAAGCGTGCCAACCGCACTAACCACCGTTCAAAGATTTGATATACTAAATCTCACCACAGCCCTACTGTAGATTTTAAGAAATGTTGCAATGAATATACTCGACTAATTCTTCGATCGGTTAAACCTAAAGCAGAATTTCGCTAATTGAGGTTATTAGAGGGTAAAACTCTTTTTTTTCTTGTTTTATACCTCTGTATGATTTAAAAGATTTGAGTTGCATGGTACCAACAACTATAGCTTTTTCAAAAACGGTAACGTCTCATCAAACAAGTGATATAAGAGGAAAGTATTATAAATCCATAAAATATTGACATCATTAAATAAAATCCCTCTCCTCTCAATAGAGGATATGATGATTGGAAAATTCATATGCAGTCACACACAGCTACCCATGATGTTGACATGTATTTCATCAAAGATGGTCCATTGAAGATCTCAAAGTCAACATTGCAATAGTTGTATCTGAGGGAGCTCCACAGATGGTGGAGAACATGGTTGTAGAAACGGAAATGGAAGGGCCGGAACGGACGGTCGTTCGTGGAACTGGAACTGAGGTGAGCGTGCCAAAGTTCCAGCTTGTAACATAGGTTGCTCTGGAGAGGCGTTATGTAATCGTATATCGGCGCGATATATCGGTGGTGCGGAAGTGGAACGGCGGCAGGTGCAGCACGGAACGGATGTTAATTAAAAAAAATTGAATTGTTGAATTTTTCAATGGAACGAAAGAGAGATGAGGATGAACGAAAGAGAGATTGAGGGTGAACGAAACGATGAGAGAGTGAGATGAAGTATTATACGTGTGGTCTAAAGTTATAGTTTTCTTGTTGTGTTTATTAAAAAGTAGTTATTTGATTTAAAAATTAAAAGAATGTTAAATGATATTAATAATTCTGAAATATGAAAGTTGTTAGGAATTATTTAAATAAATTGTTATGTGTATTTTTTACTAATTTTATAATTAAATGCTTTTGAAATAATTTAATTTTTGTAAACAAAATGATAAAAATGTTATGATATTAAGGATATAAATTATATTTACATAAGATTTAATGATTTTACAATTTACTTGAAAATTTAACTAATTAAAATTAAATGAAAAAATTTTTCATTAGTTTGTTGATTTATTTTTTTATTAATATTATGATTTGAAGGTAAAATAGTTTTGATATAGTTGTGAAAATTTAGTATATATTGAGGTAAATTTATGTTTAATAAAGTGTACTAAGATCTAGAATTTTTTTTATTATTTTTCTTAAAAGTAATCTTTTTAATATTATTTAGAAGATGAAAATAGCATACCCCAATTTGGAATAAATATTAGTTATGTGTTTATAATAAAGAAGATTAAAAATAATTTTTCAAACTATTCAATCTTTTTGAATTTTTTAATATTATTTTTAAAAAATCAACGCCGTGACCGTTATGTGAAATGCCATTGAAACTGGAATAATGACCTCCATTCTAGGCACTGTTCCCGCAGAACAGAACCATGGTGAAGAAGCGTCGTATGAATGGACGCTGAAGATAGAGGGAAGGCGCACCTGAGTAACGTGGATAAAGATATCCTTTTTAAGACTCTTGATAAATATATATTTTGTAAGATCAAGACCTACTCCATTGCCAAAGAGATTTGGTAATAGTGGACCCAGGTTTTGAAGGCAACAATCAAACTCGAGAAAAATAAACTTTTCGTTATCGTGTAAATATTTGAAAATATTAAAATAGAAAGATGGAGAATGTTCAAGTCACGTTTTGAGTTGGACATTGGGGAAAACTTATGGCAATAAGGAGCTGATTCGAAAGTCATGTGTGCATACCCAGAGAATGAGATGTTAAAAACACTTGCTATCAGATAATCGAAGAAATTAAATAAATTTACATGAATTATTTCTAGTGTTAGGAAAACCATGGACTTTTTAAATTATTTAGGTGGCTGACATATTATATTCAATCATATAGCTATTTAAATTAATGGGCTGATATTAAGTGATATAATATTGCAAGCTCGAGACTACTGAATTTGATATGAGCTTATTGAGTAGATATCCAAATGACTAATTAGAGTTTTATGAGAACCCTAATTGTCTCTATATAAGGATGCTTTATGTATGGTCCCCAACACACCAAATCGCACATAGTTTCATTCTCCCATCAGGAGTGGGACGACAGACCCATTGAGGAATAAGGAGCTTTGGTTGAGGAAGACCAAAACCACACAGTTCGTGTTCAACATTCGTAATTGATTGTCAGTTTCATTCCGCAACAGTTT
>CAJQUN010002596.1:0-24774 GCA_907163345.1 Haberlea rhodopensis | reverse complement strand
GATTCATTAGTAAGATACTTTGACGTTATTTTGTGATAGCCGCTATTTAAGGGGTAAGATATAAGCAAAGAGATTGATTACAATCACTGGAACAGACACAGGAGACTGCCTTAGAATATTTATTTCTTGTATTTGACACTATTTTTTCTGTTTTTTTTTTTGGTGCATGCACCTCATTCCACTCTGGCATCAAGTCCAGGGTGAGGGACATTTAATGACTTGATCTGCAGTGGTTTTTTCTATGCATGCATACCAGAATCTGGTTTTGTACACCAATGGGCAGATATGTTCGTGTTTGTCTGTATACTGTGTATGAAGCTGTATAGTGATTAAACATGAACTTGAGAATGTGATTGCATGCTATTTTTCAGAGAGTCTGAGACAGACAGTGAGGGGCTGATTGATGTCAGTGGCTATGATGGGGGACGACGATACATCTTGGATTTCATGGTTTGCAACTGCGAGGAAATGAATTCTTCTGTGAAGTGATGATGAATATATTCAAGAGATTTAATTTATGGGGGTTGAGCAGTCAGGTTCCATATTATGATTATGCACTTGACCTAATTCTGGATGTTGAGTCTTCTCATGGTAAGCATATCAGTTTCACTGCCTGCCTAAATGTTGTTTGGTTTTTTTGGTAGGTGTAAGAACTCAGTCATTGCATGGATTGTCTTTAATGAAAAGGAGCTGTTGTTCATTAACGACTTGAACCTTTTAGTTTAGGTTGAAATGAAGGATCATGATTCCATGTAGATGTCTAAATGGACTATATTCCAGTCCATTCTTTGTATTCTGCATGGCCAGTGAATGAATGCATGTGTTCAGGACAGTATGATATGATATGTTGAAGGAATTGTTATATTGTATGCTTTATGATGAAGATTCCTGCCGTCTATTTTAAGGAAAGCTGATTTTAACTTCTCCTTATCTGATTCTTATTACCCTTGCCTAGTACCCTATTTTGGGACATATTCACCGAAAATGTCCTTTCATCTTTAAGTCGTGGTGGCATATTTACACTCGTTATGTGTGTATGTTTGTAATAAAAAGCTGATAGAAATACCATCTGAAGACTGTTCAGACCCAACTCTCCAAAATGATGATTCAAATTCAAAATAATGAACTTGTTTTACTGAACCATATTCTCCAGATATTGTATGGATATGGTCTTCCAAGATTATTTTTGTTTGTGGGCTAAGGTTGAACAATATTTGGATTGCCAATGGAATGTAATTAGCTTACCGATATTCTCTTATGTTACACATTCTTTGGTGTGGTAGATATTTGGTTCTTATATGTTACTTGATGGATAGATTGAAGCAAGGTGCTATCTTCAATTGCTTTTACATATTATATGAAAAGGTGGTCTTTCAATGTTGTGGTATTATAGGGTTTGGGCTGTTAGCAAATCAAGTGGCTCATGAGTGGCTCTGTCAAAACTCGACTGCTGCTTGAGTAGCTCAACACTCTCTCGAGTAGTTCGAGTACTGTTTGATCGAGCTCTTAACAGCTCCAAATCTGCAGCTCTAATAATAAAAATATATATTGTTAGCTATTATTTTAATTACTATTTTACTCTAATTTTATCATAAACTTATATTTCAACAATTTATTTCAACATTAAAATTTTATTTTCGCCATTATAATCCTCATGATGGGTTCGTGTAGGTGATATGTTACCGAGGAACAGAATGAATGGTTGAATCAGCTGCAGAAATGCTATATGGCCTTATTCATGTCAGATACATTTTGACAACCAAGGGAATGCTGCAATGGTAAATGAATCCTTTCTTATTTTTTTTTATAGGTTAGCTACACCTCTCTTTGTGTTGGTTGTCTCATATAAATTGAACTTGAACTTAAAACAGTTGGAGAAGTACAAAGCTACGACTTTGGAAGAGTGCCAAGAGTTTACTGCTCCGACAGCCTTGCCTTCCCGTTGGACAATCGGACATTCCTCGCTCAAGTACCGTGAAGATATACTGTCCCAAATGTGAATATATTCCTACCTCGATCCAAGTACCAAGGCAGTATCCTTACATTGTACTCTTGCTCCTCATGCTTTAATTTACAGTGTGTTTTGCATGCTAACATTTGGGAATCTGGCTATTTTGACTCTAATCCTTCACTTCAATCAAAGCATATACTCTCAAATACTTGATATTCATGTAAATGCGCATAGGATGCAATAACAAGGGAATTAAGTGCCAGTTTCATGGCCAAATCACATTCCCAATTGTCACTTTCTTACGATATAAGCTATCTCTCAATATTGGGGATTATTTAAACAAACAACCGTTGTTTGACCATGATTTGAAAATAATCTTTTTATTTTTGGCCTTTGTTTTTTGTATGTTTGAAAGTCATTTTGCAAAAAATATCTTTTAAAAAGGTCACAAATCAAGAAGAAGTTTGACTAGGGTTATTTTTTCAACTATCTCAATATTGTTATGCTATATTACTGAAAAAACATTCATATGTTGTTTCCAATTATCTGATGGAAAGTACAAACTCTCCCCACCAGCATGATTAGGAAAATTGAAGTTTAGATGTTGAATGGTGTGATTTGGCAATATAGATTAGCAACTCTCGTGTGTCAATTACGTTTTATAACTTGTATGACCATGTGTTTAAAATCTCTTCAATAGTCCATGGAGACACTCAATGAAGGAACTTTTGAATATGGTGCCTTGATTGATGGTGTTTTAAAGAACTACTCTGATGGCAATCAACCCTTTAGCATCATACTTTTACCAGCTTCATTTAGATACAATTTCCATGACTGTCAAAGATATTGATGGATCGTACTTCGGAACCACATTCCCTCATCTGTTCTTGATGACTTATGGACACCTCAAGCCACAAAAGCCGACACAGAGCTATGTTCCTCGAGTGTTCGGCTTCAAGCTCCACAAACCTTGACGAACTAGCTCACTCCTCTGTTATCGAGCTCTTAATTCTTCTTCCTTTACTCATCTGGCTCTCTGTGACATATAAGTGGATTTAAGCTCGCCAGCGGAAACGCACCAGCAGGTATCAATATGTCAATTTTCTTAACTGAGGCAGAAGCAATAGTATAGTTCATCTGTCGAGTAAATTCATCATTAAAGTTCAGAGCTCGTGTAAGTTTATTTTTTTTTAACTTTTCATTTCAGGTTTCGAACTGTTTATCCAGAAACCATGTAATCTACGTTTATCGTAGGACGTCTGAGTGCTTACTTAAATTTTGTCTTTTGATGATTTGGCTTATCAAGATTTCACAAGTGGATGGCATATGCTTATCTTCTTTTTATTCGCACGAAGAAAAATCTAACCAGTCTTCTTAATAGTAAAATCTTGGATCATTTTCGTTGCATTTGTGGAATATTTAGGTGCTCTTTTTAAAGAGATTAAAGATGCTTGCCTGTAAACGTTAAAAGTAAATTTCGAAAGGCGCCCAAATTTGTCGCTTCTCTGTGTCAATTACACAATTTACATGCAACTATCAGGTTAAGTAGTAGTAGACGAGGAGAGGAGCTTTTAGTAAGTATGAACTATGAAGCAACCAAATAAAAAGTTTTCTAAAATGCATCCTTTGGTTTTATATCTTGTTTTCGAGATAGTCTATGGATGGTACTTGTAAAATTGTTCTATGCACCGGTTATGTCATGTACTAACCAACGAATATGTGTATATATGTATATATAGGTCTATGTGTCTTGGTATTTGCAGGACCCGATCCATACAAGAGTAACACGTGAGGAAATAGATTTAAATTCAGTTAATACTTACGCATTCGTTAAGTTCATGTTATAATTAAATTTCAGTTAATTTTTTTTAAAATAAGATGAATTAGATGGGCATAATTTCTCTCAAAGCAGCTCTTCTGTCCATCGATTCCAGGATGCATTCATTCTCTGCTCGTGGATATCTTAGCTATTGGATTAACTAGTCGAGGAATTTTCAACGAAAAAGTGCTCTCTGAACCGAACGTGAAAGTCGTTTTCCATCAGACGGCTGTCCGCGATAAAAGAGCTCTGTAACCAAACAGATTTGTCCATCAGTAATGGAAAGGCAACTGGCCTTAGGCCTGCAATTGGATCTAAAAGATTAGCACAAGAGATGGCTTAATATGTTTTCATTAATTAAATTGAGTTATATACACAAGAGAGCAACTCCAACAAACTAAGCCCAATAAATAAATCATAGATTCTAAAAGTGAACGCATTTATTTGGAGCTGCCAGAATGTAATAAATGCAACAATGATCTTACCCAAATTACATATTGGAAAATTCTTCTATGGATCCGATTTAAGATCCATGTATATATTAATATAAAGAAAATGAATTTATTTAACCGTAGTTGACATGTCTGGATTCATTTATTTGGATTGATGATATATAGGGTTTAGGCCCGATATACATAACAATTTTCCGTAGACATGTTAGGGCAAACAAGTGAATTACCTTACAATTAGTGTGGGAAAACTATAATAATAATGATAATAATAATAATAATAGAAATTATAGTACAAAACTTTGCGTATAATGAACAAAAGATAAGAACTAATAGAACTCCACTTTTAAGAAATACACGTAATTAATAATTTTTTTGTCTAAATGAGATTATCGCAAACAAAACAAAGCTCCTATTTTATTAATCGAATTTTAACTTCCCTTTAAGAAAATTTTATACCTAAACCACTCTTCCATTTATACTTTATTGGGTGGACCTGGCCCAGGTGTATATGTCCAAAGATTGATGTCATTTTCTGTTAATTAAAAATGTCAGCCATTATATTTCGAAAAGGATGTATACATTTATAAATAAGTAATTACATTGTAATATGCTGTTTCTTTGTCTCTTTTTAAAGTCAAACTTTTAAATTTTATGATTAGTTTATTATATGATTATTCAAAAAAATTACAGCTGGTTAATTTTTTGACATAACCGGATTGTAATAAAACACTTTAAAAATTGACATAAAAATTAGGATGAATGAAGTATATCACATGGTTTAAAAACGAAATTTTGATAATAGAGGGCGGATCCCTCCTGAATTGCCAATAGCGGGGTAGTGTATGATAGATCTAGATGTGAAATATTCTGTTGGAAAAATATGTTTAATGAATTGAAATTAAGTATGAAAAAGTAAAACGGGCAAAAACGGACAAGAAAAACTATCCGAGAAAACCCCGGGCAGCTTGGGCAGTGCTTGAGCGTTACACAATATTTTGGGCAGTAGGGCAGACGCTAGGACGCCTGATGGGCGGCCCTAGCGCCTAGGGTTCTGCCCGATTTTGTCTATGCAGATTTTCTGAAGGGTTGTGTACCTTTTCGGGAATAATCGCGATTTTTAATGAAAAACACTTTCAAAATTTGTCATTTGTTTATGTCGGGTTATGAAAGGAACAAACACATGGTTGAATTAGAAATAATTAAACAAACTTTGAAGGGATTAAACACACTTTCATCTTGTTCATCCATTGTTCTTCTTTGAGTGCCTTTAAAACTTTGTGGTTTAATTGATTTGTGATTTGAATTATTTATATCATAAATCATAGTAGTTGTATATTGGGAAACGATTGTCGCTTAACCGTGAGCACCATAGCGGGGCAATATCTTTCTATGACAGAGATTAGAAATCTCGCCCAGCGTTCATCCTATCGAGCCATTGTTACTTTGCTTGCTTTTATCCCAAAAGATACACACATTCAATATAAGTTTCCTATATATTCTATATGGAATATTTCACATCAATGACGATGATGTCCGTAAAAACTACATCTCTAGAGGTAGCACAAGACTAACCGTTTGAAAAAGCTTATTGGAATTAGTTAGTTGATTGAAAACCAAACACACAATTTTCTTTTTTCTTGATATTTTTTTAGATAATGGGGAGATGATCATGTGTTCTAAATCTTCCATCTTAATTAATTATCTGAAAAATGAACTAAATCTTCCATCTTAATTAATTATCTGAAAAATGAACTACCAACTCTATTTGTCTTTAAACCTTGGTTCCTAGGAAACCTATATGTCTATATCCAATAAATAATAGATATATAATCTCCTTTAATATATTTCTAAGTATAATCTTGAACTAAACGTGATTCATTCAACATTTATGATCACGTTTCAGTCTGGTTATTAAAAAATTTAGCCATTGCTAGAATTACCCTCAAAACCTCTGAAAATTTTAAAAAGAAATCTGAAATCTCTAATTGTTCTGCAATAATTTATAAAGCAAGTTTACACTTCTTTTTTTGTAATAAATGCACAGTTCAAAATAAATGGCTATAAAAAGTAAAATTTTGAATAATTGGAAGTATAGATTGGTCCATGGATCTGGAAAAGATTATATTATATTATATATATATATATATATATATATATATATATTATTATATATATATATATATATATATATATATATATTTTATCCCAAAATTTTAAAAACTTCCCCTAAAAAAATTTATAATTTTGCACCCTCTAAATATTTGGGTTAGATTCGCCCCTACATGAAGACCAGGGGACAAGCTGCTATTTTTTGGGGGTTTTCTTAAAAAGTTAATGGAATCATTTATATTTAAAATCTTTATTTTGAATAAATTATTTACAGAACATTGTCCATTAAGACATGGTTAAAGTACCATAATATTTTCCACAAAACTAGAAACAATTACAGAATTTGGATATAAAGAAAGAATTCAATAAAGCATGCTTGAGTCATTTCTTATTAAACTCAGACCTTAATTTTAAACAAAATATGAATTGTATTTGATAGTTTAATATTTATCTTTTACAACAATCCTTTAGCTAATTATTATGATTAGCTTCTCCAATCCAATTAATTATATTGATTTGTGGTATCAAGATTATAGTTAAAATATGGTAAAAAATAAAATACAGAGAAAATAATTTTTATAAAATGTAAATAGTTTTGTTTGTCGTCGAGCAATAATGATTGTTGTTTTTATCTCCCATAACTAACTCGGTATTTTATGAATCGTTACTTCCGATTCGATGATGAACTTAAACAGCCACCACATATAAACGCTTGACGTCGAATCAATCTGGATAACAACTTGTTATATTTTGAGATCGTTACTTCTGATTCGAGAATAAACTTAAACAATCACCTATGAACGATTGACGCTCAATCAATCTGCATAACAACGTTACAAATCCTTCAATCAATTATTTTTACTGAAAATCAAATGTAAATGCTTGACTGCCTTTATAAATCCTTCGACCAAATATTTTTTTAAAATTAATTCATTTCTAATTTTTAAAAAAGAAAAACGAGAGGGAAGAAGATAAAACCAGAGGCATTCCTGTAATATACAAAACTTTAAGAGGTCAACTGCAATTTTCAAAAAAATCCATACCCTTTATAGAAAAGGCAATAGGCCATTTTCCAATTTTTCCTTTTACGGCCGTCCGCCTCTGTTTTCAAATTCATTCTCCCCACACACCATTCCTTCCTCGGACTCTTCGCTCTTCTTTTCTCTCACACTCTAATACTCCACCATTATCTCTAGTTCCGTAAGACATCCACAAATTCGTTCTTCCCACCATTACTTTCCATTTCAAGAAACGGAAAGAGTTCAGATAATCGCATAATTTCAGAGGATAATACAGGGAAAAGGAACGGATCGGATTGCAGAGAATTGGGGAATTTAATGTAAGTTTTTTTGTCGGGAAATTTGAAGTGGAAAGATTTTGGTTTCATATTTAATGCATCAGAAGAAATCTGAAGTACAGATCGGAACAGAAAGCAGCGGCGTCTCTTCCGATTTCAATCCTACCCCACCCCTCACCCCTTCTTACCTTTCCCAGAAACACCCCCACTTTTTCCATAATTTCCGCCAAAGTCCTCACCAGCCTTCTTCTGTGAATAATCCAACCCTACAGATTCTTATCGATGATGAGAATCAACAGCAGCAGGAGTCGAATGACGCTTTTGCCCTCAGGCCCACCACCCCTTTCAAGAGACCCCATCTTCAGCCCCAATTCTCCGCTTCCCTCACCAAAACTCCGACTCTGTCGAATGCCCTCCATAGATATGGGGTTTCTGTGCAGAACCCCAAACAAGATTCAATCTTTTATGTACCAGGTCCCAGAAATTACTGACTCATTTCCACCATCACCTCCGCCTGCTTCGCCGCCGCCTCCGCCTTCACCTCCGCTTAATACTGCTCCTCAGCCTTCCCTTCTTTTATTTCCTGGTTCCCATCCTTCAAGTTCCTCATTCTTGATTTCCTCTCAGCCTTTGCCTTCTCTGCGGCGCTTTTGTTTCTCTGAATTGGCCATTCCACGACTCCCCACCATAAGATTGTTCCTTGCCAGGTCGTTGCCGATCAAGATTAGCTCGAAGGATCGTGTTACTCGACCTCATTTACCAGTTTTTTGGTCGATTGGGTCGCGAGTGAAGGCAGATAAGAAGTCAATATCGGGATGTTATGTGCAGGCGTATAGAAACGGTGATGTGTATGAAGGTGAGTTCATAAGGGTAAATGCAATGGGAATGGGGTTTTACTATTACATGAGTGGGAGATATGAAGGGGATTGGATAGACGGCAAGTATGACGGTCATGGGGTGGAGACTTGGGCTCGGGGGAGCCGGTATAGAGGACAGTATAGGCAGGGACTTAGGCATGGTTATGGAGTATATAGGTTTTATACAGGAGATGTATATGCTGGGGAGTGTTGTAATGGGCAGAGCCATGGGTGTGGTATTCATACTTGCGAGGACGGAAGCCGGTATGTGGGTGAATTTAAGTGGGGTTAAGCATGGCCTTGGACACTACCATTTTAGGTAATATAATCATCATTTTTCTTCGTAATTACCACTTCGATATATTGCTTAGTCTGAACATAATTGTCGTATGGATATGATTCAAATGTGCTGGGATCTTTTATTGTTGTCTTTTGGCTCACTTCCGTATGAATTAACCGAGTGTTCAATTACTGATGGTGTTTATGTGTCTTGCTGTGATATTCATCACTGTTCATTGCCCTGATGGCAAGCTAGCCCTCCTGTTCTAAACTCGTTTGCTATCATGTTGAACTTGTCTACTAATATTTAGGTCAAATTTCAAAGGGAGGAGAATATTTGAGGATGACGAATGGTGAAAGATAACACCTAGTTGCAATTATTTGTCATTTGACTACATTTGCGTTTAAATTGAAAAGAGGGGAGAATATTTTAGGAGGACGAGTGGTGAAGGATAACATCTAGTTGCAATTGATCTGCATTTGATGGCAATTGTGAATGCAGGAAAGCTATGGCAATATGACTTTGGCATATTGTTGCTACGAGTAACATGTAGCATGTTTGGGAAACTATGGTACTAAAAAGTATACATAGTGCAAGGAAGTGAGGAACAGTTGAATGATTTTTTATTTTTGAAGTCAATTTGGCTTGAGATTGTGTGAACTTCTCTGCTGGAAAACCATCCTGGTCGTTTGCATACTGAAACCATGCGGAAATGCAAATCATCATTTTCACACTGCTATTTGCTTCCGATTGGTCAAAAAACATGTTAAATTGCTGTAATTTCATTTTCCTTCGATGTTTTGAGGTTGTGATGGGCATTTTTGGCTGAAATTTATTGATACCCGATGAAGCATAAAAGATTAATGACCCTTTAGGGGAATCATCTGTGACTTATCGGTATTAAAGAGAACGTATCTGCATGCTTCAAAATTAGTCAACGCCAGAGTAACAAATAATGGTTAATCTTTTCTAAATATTTTAACTTAATCATTGATCTGCTATTTTTCCCCACAGGAACGGGGATAGATATGCTGGAGAATACTTTTCTGATAAAATGCATGGGTTTGGGTCTATTTCTTTGCGAACGGCCACCGGTACGAAGGCGCTTGGCATGAGGGGTAGAAGACAGGGCCTCGGATTGTACACTTTCAGGAATGGAGAAACTCAGTCTGGTCATTGGCAAAACGGAATTCTTGACGTGCCTAGCACTCAGAACACCATCTCTCCTGTTTCTCCTGTTGCTGTTAACCATTCGAGAGTTCTCAACGTTGTTCAGGTAAATTTTTCATACTCCACTACCTTTCGCCGATGTTATTTATCAGCTTAATCCAATTTTAGTGCATGACAAGGAAGTGTTGGACTTGATGTTGTCATGGATTGTTAACTGGAAATCCTAGGGTATATTTTGACTCTTACTCTATCGCCAAAACTGCAACAACCTATTCCTCTCATCTTTACTCTCTTCTTCAGATTCATTTTCACATCTGCTAAGATAAACATTACCTTTAATTTAATTTATTACTGCTCCGTAAAATATTTGATTATTTTGTTATATTCTAATCCTATATTTTAATATTTAAATACCCCTCTTATCATTGAAAAATTAATATAACCTGTCCTTTCAGGAGGCTCGACGAGCAGCGGAGAAAGCTTATGAGGTGGCCAAGGTAGACGAGAGAGTTAACCGAGCAGTATCAGCAGCCAACCGGGCAGCCAATGCAGCCAGAGTTGCAGCAGTAAAAGCTGTGCAAAAATGAATGCATCATAGAAGCAATAGTGATGAAATTTCAGTTCCTGTCGCATACAAATTTGTAACTGATTACCAATCCAATCGTTAGCACCAGCGATAAATTTAGCTGAAAAGAACGTTGCAGGATACTACGCTTAACCGTATTGTGAGACCTTCAAGTCTAATACTTACCTTCATCAAACATAATGTGGTTTCTTGGTGAAAGCTGAATTTTCAAGAAACTCGCATGGAGAGACAGAGAGATGTTTCTCCCAAGGTCTTTTAAGATCCCTTTTCTTTCTTTTTGTTATTTTGTAAAGTTTAAATAGCGATGAGATTGAGTGGTGGATACTGGGAAACTCCTAATCCATCCAGTCCAATCCTGTATTTGAAGTAATGAGGAAATCAAGAAATATGTATATTATCAATCGAGTTTGTTCTATTTCATGTTTTTGTGTGACTGCTGATTCCGAGTAATTCTTGCTCTTTGGCACTAAGTTTGATCCACCCTTTGAAAAGGTGATTATATGGAATTTATGATTCAAGTGAATTTAGTTTCGATTAACCTTGATTCCTTTGATCTATTCTGAATCCAAACTATGCAAAATTGTTAACAGTATCATGTTAAAAAATTGCACCTAGTTCAGAGTTCCCCCTATTTAGAAGAAATAGGATGTGCAACAGTCTTAGTTTAATCGAAGTTGGTGATAGCACCAAACTAATTTGAAACCCAATTCAAGTGGATTCTTTTTTTTTTTTCTAGAAGAGATTAAATAAATTGAGTTTCGCTTTCAGAAAATATCTGGATGAACGCTAATAATGTTTTCAATCACAATATGGAAAGATACAGTTTGTACCTCGTGCACTCTTGAGCTCCATTAATCCAATCATATTTCTATATATTCAATGATTAATGAAGCCAAAAAGATATTATTTTTTCAATTTCCAATCTTATCTTCCAACTGAACAGGATCTGACAAATGAATGTTGGCGGGTTACTATCTAATTTATAAGAAATAAAATTATTTATTTATCCAACAAGTTGCGACGCCTGACGACACAGTTATGAAATTTGATGTGTTGCTTCTTTTGGCAAGAAGACGGACAATATGAACTTTATGTAGAAAAATATTTCTTAAGATCTTTAATATAATGAGTACATTTTCTTGATTTTTTCTAAAGTTATTTGTTATTGAATATATTACACTTGAAGAGAAAATCATGGTAATAAGTTCGAATTTTGTGAGTGTAAAGTTGAGGAAACGATATTTATCAAACCCAAAAATCTGTCAAATGTAAACGGACAAATGCTTATCTAATCTCATTCTCTGAAAGCGTGTTCAGACACGTATTATCAACTATTCAAACAAACCTTCGTCGAAAGCAACAATTGCGTCGAAAGTACGCATGATTGTGCCCATATGACACGACGGGATATAAAAAATGTCTACATTATACTTGAATGTCCAAAATGAAAAGGAACTAGTTAGGGAGTCTCTGCAGTTTCTCTCTACTTTTTTTTTTTTTTAATGACAGGACCAGCAGCCATTAACCCTTGAGATGCACAATGGATAAACCACCGGGCTAAAGCAGTAGCCTGCAAACTACGCCAACCAGGTAAACCACACTAGGCAAGCCCGGGTGCGACAGAAAGTGTTGGCAGGGGGAATCGAACTCATGACTTTATGTTCCAGAGCTCACCCTACTCCACATTTCTCGGACACCCACTTGGGGGCCTAGTTTTAATCTACTTGTATTTTGACGTGGTAGAACCTACCACCAAAACACAAGCCTATCCAATGGCAGGGCCCACACCGAGAGTGACAGTGTACCTGTGGCCACTTCCGGTGTAGCATAGGCTTTCCCCGACACAACAATCCAAAATATGATGATTAAAATCATCTACGAATTTTGGACACACTTAAACCTACAACATGAGTAACTCTGATGAATAACGAAATGCAACGTTCCATTGCAAAAAGATGGGGACAATCAACAGATCATAGAAGGTGAAAAGCAGGAGTAGAAACAATTCAGATTAATGGGAATGAACAATGGATCTCGAAATAGAAATATTCTGGCAGAGTACATATAGTTGCTACAAATCTAACAACTATGGAGTCAAAACACTTTAACTAGAGAAAATCTGAAATAGAGAAACGATGTCAAGAGAGTCTATTCTCACTGAATTTAACTCTCAGTCTGCTCTCAGCCTTCGGATGGTACTCCGAACTGTCACAGCACTAGCAGTGCTGCAAGACAAATAATATACATAGAGTAAGAAATTAAACATAAAAAATACAAATTAAACAACATGAAGTTAGGAAAGATTATCACTTCAACGTGTAGGCACCGCCTGCCTTCACTTTGCCACAGTCCTTGCATCCCCATATGCCAACAGCCTTCCCTTTCACTGCATACTGTAACAGAATTATTGCACTCAGTACACACATAACTGACAGATCATGCTACAAATGAGTTATGGTTGAAATTGAATCCTGATGCATACCTTCCCGCAGAACTCGCAAAAATACTTGCTGTGCTGACTTACTTCATCTCTTAATCTGCTTTCTCAAACTAGCACCATAACGGGTGCCTGAAATGTTTTAAAGTTGACATCAAAATGCAGTAGGTGTATCAGAATAAATTAAAATTTGAGCTTACACCGAAGAGTCTACAAAATCAAAAGTCTGGCAAATGGTAAATATTGAAAATGGCAAAAAATTGGAACACTGAAAAGACTGCACTACACCATAATACCATTAGATTCAACATTCAGATCTACAAGTTCAAGACAATGTATCCATAAACTAATTCCAGCTTATTTCGCTCCTATATGGAATTGTGCATCGTATTTCTAGGGTTTGGGTGCTTCGAGATTTTTCTCCTGGTTTGCCTTCTGATTCACCTTCGCTTTTAATTCTTGGTGTTGTGGATGGCTTCCACTTTTATCTGTTGGTATTGTGCAGGCTGTGCTTTGCTTTTGCATTTCTGATTTTGTACCCCTCCCTCGTCTGTGTCCATCGCTTATTACTTTGGGTATTCGAATTTACCTTTGCTTGTATCCGAGGCTTAACCTATGAGGGTGGTTAGTGGAGGTTTGTTGAAGGTGGTGTTGTAGGGGTTGTTTTAGCCGCGGTTGGTCCCTCTCTCTGGGTTCGCGGCCCTTGTTCAGTGTGCTCCCAAGGTGTTTGTCAGTTGGTCTCAGTGGCAGTGCCTTGCTTATCTGTGGTCCCAGCTATGGTCTTACTTGTGGCTGATTGTGTCATGTAAGGGTCGGTGCTTTTGCTGCTTGATGTCCTCTTGGTAATCAGTGTGCACCTCATTTTTTTCCTTCGATTGGTGCGCCCCAAGTGCTCGAGTTGACCTTAGCTGCCCACATTAGCTTTATTTGCTGGTTTGGGTCTCCTTCACCTTGCTACTCCCCGGGGTGCTGCCTGTAATTACTAATGTTCAACGCACTACAGCGTACCCAAGTCAGGGTGCATCTGGATGAAACCCCTCCTATACTTGAGAAATACACGTCGGAGGATTATCTATATCGCTTGGTGAAGAGGATACCTTCTCCACTTTCTTTGCGGCCAGTGATACCTTCCCTCACCTTGGTGCGCAGTTTGGTAAGGACAGAGTTGGCCCTAGCTCCCCAACTTCAGTTGCCTCTTCTAAGCATCCTTCGCTAGCACCGGCTACTTTGGGCAAAGTTGATGATGGCCCACGCCCCACTGGTCCTATGCCCAATCCCTGGGATGGGCGAAAGCGTTACCCTTCCAACCGAATTGGCCCTAGCAAGCATACCCTACACCTTGCTAGTGGTGGCAATGCAGCTTGTTCTATTCCAAGTCAGGACATTGATGATGTTAAATTAGTTGGTCACTGTTTGGTTGGTTACTTTGCGGGCCGCTTCCTGGATTTGATGCACTTAAAAAACTTTGCAAATCTTGGGGGGTTCATGTCACCCATCAGCTGCATCCTAGCAGATGAATCATCTTCAAATTTACCTGAAGGAAATGACTCAATGTGTTGATTACAGTGATCATGAGATGACCAAAGTTTAGCTTGGGCCACTCTACCTGGCCTCCCACCAACTTGCTGGAATGCTAAGGTTCTTAGCCGCATCCTGTCTTATGTTGGTACCAGCTTTAAACGATGAGATGATGGCCTCCAAAGAGCGCTTAATCTATGCACGTGCCCTTGTGGAGGTGGATGTTTCAAGCCACTTGTCAAATGTGTCCCCACCACATTCCCGAATGGTAAGGTGATTAATTGAAGATCCTCTTTGAGAATGAGCCTACCTTCTGCTCTGACCGTAAAATGGTTGGGCATGTGGCCAATAATTGCAAGCGAGATATGGTGATATCAAGAGGAAAATGCCTTATGCCCCTCGGCCGAAGCCCAATGGTGAACCAAATAAGACACTTAAAGATCCAATGGTCCACTCTGGGGCTTCTGCCTCGAAGGCGATGAGGCTACACCTTCACAGCCTCATTCGATGTCGCATAAGGAGTTTGATAGGGAACCTGAGCACATTGTGGACACCAAATGTTCAACCTCAGGCATTAAAAGATCTTACTCCCCATGCCAAAGTTGCTGGACCAAAAGTTCAACAGAAGGTCATTAAGAAATTGTACCTACTCCTATTACTAAGGATGGTAAGCCATTGTTACCACTGCAGTTGATCCCATGGATGTTGATTGGCTGGCTGCGGCACGATTACTGCTCCCCTGGACCGTCGGTGCAATCGCTTAAGGGCAAAGAAAAAATGAATGAGCTATATACTACGGCCCCTGCAGCCGTGGGTGACGCAATTGAAAGTCTTGAAGACAGGCTTAATGCTCAAACCCATTTTGGAAAGAAGAAGGCAAGAAGGATAAGAAAAAATCATCTACATCCAATTGACTGTGGGCAAGCCCCCTTGCCCCCTCCAACCCAATGATGAAACTTGGCTCTTGGAATATTAGAGGCTTTAATAAGCCTTTAAAACAAAGGGGGGTTGTGATTTGATTAAAACACAACACCTAGACTTGGTCTGCTTACTTGAAACTAAGCTTATTGAGGAGGATATTGCTACTTTCCTCCGTCTTCGCCTCCTACCAATTGGGTATCCTATTGCAGCAGATAAGCTAAGATTCGCAAATTATAGCTCTATCTTGAACTCTATCGTTGCCAAGCTCAATTCTTGGCCGAGAAAGGCACTCTCATATGCGGGGAAACTGGAACTCATCAGATCTGTTCTCCAAGGGGTTGAATGTTTTTGGTTGTCTATCTTACCTATTCCTTGGGGTCATTGATCGGATTTATGCGTTATGTCGTTCCTTTATTTGGAACTCCAAACACCCCTATCTCATGGGCAACAATGTGCTTGGATCGAACTGAAGGGGGTGCAGGGGCTACGAGATCTGCGTAGCTGGAATATAGCGTTATTGGCTAAGGTCCTATGGGATTTTCAATCCAATAGGGAGTCACTTTGGATTAAATGGATTCACAACATCTACCTATCAAAATAATGGTCGTCAATGTAGCAAAAGGACGACTAAGGCTAATGATCTACTTGGTCCTAGTAAAATGAAAATTCTAATCGTCAATAATAATATGGCAATGCTAACGAGCTCCTGGGGGTGTTGTAATGATTGCAAACTCCCCTCCGACTCCGATTGGGTATGCTCTGATGGGTCGGTCTCTTCACTTAGTATGGTTCCTCCCTCAGAGTATGTGGTGGTGTGGCGGGGAAGTGGTCACGGTAGTAACTGGGGCAACTATGTCACTGCTGGGGAGTGGCTCTCCCAAAATCATACTCGGGTTAAGCTCGGTGGTATCAATAAGCATGTCAGAGAGAATCGAACAATGGGCCGAATGGGTCCATTGACTCAGGGAATATGGAATCAGGCATCTGAGCCCAGCTGGGGTAGTATCTCAACAGTGTTAACTGGCGGAACGGACATACGTGCGGTGGTGCGATATATACAGGGGCACTAGGTTCGCCAACTTCAAACATAGCAGCGGGTTCAGATTGGGGGTATCCTGTAACGCGCTATCTATCATGTCCCGGCCCGAGGATATGGTATGCTGAATCAGAGTCTCAGGCAACCCTCTCAATAGACTCCTTAATCGGCTATCGTAAAACTCATGGATATCTACCAGGTAGAATCTTAGACGGTCTCTCTCAAACATGAGTCTACCTAACATCTGCTCCCCAGCCCTAGTCCTCTCAGTAAGGGTCCTTACTTCTCTTCTTAAATCGACCACTTCGGCTGTAACCTGGCTATCTCAATTTCATACCTACTTGGGAAGGGTGATACGGTGCAGTCATCTGTGAACAAGTGAAACAAGCAAAATGTGAGATATTTCATTAGTTCATGAAAAGGAGAAAAATAAAAATAATAATACTAATGTTATTAATTGCCTAGAATTTATATGAACCTGTGGCTCTGATACCACCTCTGTGGCACCCGACTCGGGACATGCTATTTTATCCCTTATCTGATACCACACACTATCATAAATACAGACAAGTACATGTGTAGAGATACTTCATAAAGAACCACACATAATGATTAATTATATTATATTAGCGGAAGCGTTCAAAATAAATAGCAAGATGCAATCCAAGATAACTAGTGTTACAATCTCATGTAAGCTCCTTACGACGATATGATATTTATTAACGAGGAGGAAATACTAAGACGATCTTGGCAAGCCTAATTTTTCTCCTGTTCTGACTCCGGTTCTCCTGTATCTGGAAATCATGATAAATAACAAAAAGAAAACAGAGGTTAAGTCTTAAGGACTTAGTGAGAAATTAACATGGCTTATTTGGGTACTGATCAAATGATGCAATGTATCAATATGACATGGTATATAATAGAGTGATATTATTGCAAACAAGGAATTTATCAATGAATAAGACGATTTAGGACATTAGGGTGAATACTATGGGCTAAAGAGGTGGCTCCCACACGACAGTTAGGTGTAGCACTTTTCCCCGCATATTCAGATAAGATGTGAACATTCATTCGTTCATGAGCCAAGGTGAACCATTCTCCGGACGTAAAAACGGTGCGCGTTGTTCAGATGAACCATATACCCGGACTGTCATCCGTTGTTCATTGGACTCACTTTCCGGGCCGAGGCCGCGTTGTCCAGTGGACTCAATATCCAGACATATGTCTGTTGTCCAGGGCTCCAACAGTCATTCAATCATTCAAGGAGCATAATAGCAATAAATACGGTGACAAGACATATAACAATATGATCAATGAACTGATGTCATGCACAAGATGATAGCATATATGAAAAATATGGTGATGAATAAACATATAATGTGAGTTCCAGGCCGAATGCCAAAAAATGCTATATCGAAAGAAAGAGGTAGTACACCTCACCTTGATAACTTATGATATTTTCTTGTTTGCTAGGTCCAAGCCAATAGTAATTCCTATAATTACAATTAAGCAATATCATGGGTTAGGGCTAGTATGGGGTATTTAAGCATTTAAACATCATTTTTGCTCAAAACCCATTAAATTATTTTGTTCAAAAGCTTTAAAAATTCATAATAAATCAACCGTTTATCGAAAAATCACGAAACTTTCCAGAAGCCCCTAAAATACGTGCAGAAAGTTACGCGCAAAAGGAAAATCGGAAATCGGACCGGCGCGTGAGGTTCACGCGCCACCGTGTCGGCGCGTGGTGGTGCTCCGGCCACCACGCCGCGGCCAGGATTTTACCAGTGGGTTCGCCTTGAGGAGTTCTAAAACTTTTGTTCCAAAATATTTTGAAATAAATATCCGATTCTGCCCAGAATCCGATTTTACTAAAATGGTCTGCATGTACATTGCTCGCCTGAAAATCGTACGTCCGGCGACGGTTTGGGCAATCGGACGACATGCATGTAAACTAGAACACTGTTAAACAGTGGTAGCTTAAAACGGAGACCGAAAACAAAATGTAACAGTAATAAATAAGGGCTTGAACATACTACCTCACAATAGCTTTCTGGGCAGATTTTTCAGTAGTTGTTCTTCACAGATTTTGATTTTTTTGGCGACTACTTTTGATTTTGACACACCTCCTGCACTAAAAGCTTTCTGGGTGGAAGTAGTAGTATTTCCAGAAATTTCTTTAGAATTTGGAAGAGGATTGGGTTTATTCTGGATTTTTTGAAGTTTGGCTTGCTTTGCACTCCAAACTCACTAGCCTCTTAAGCAATTTTTGATGTTTGGGGAACGAAAATGTGCCTAGAAATGAGAATGATGAGTGTATTATAGACAACAAATGATGCAAGGGGGGTGGTGTCTTGTGGTTGGCTAAAGTGGGAGGTTAGAGTGTACAAGTAAGTAACCATGGTAATATATCATCATTTTATTATTACTACTTTTCTTATTATTTATATTATTATTATAATTTTTTATTATTAACATCTTCATAGATTATTTTAAAGATAAACTATATATAATATAGGATGTTACAATCCTCCCCCCTAACGAATCTGGTCCCCAGATTTCTATTGTTACTGGAAAAGTTCGGGATACTGATGTCTAATATCTTCCTTTTTCCCAAGTAGCTTCTTCGACACCTTGGTTCTTCCAGAGCACTTTAACTAATTGAATTGATCTGGTACGAAGTTCTTTGATTTTTTGATCAAGGATTTGAATCGGTTGCTCCTCATATGTCAAATCTGCTTCCACTGCTATCTGGTTTGAGTCGACCACTTGGTTTTCTTCCATGTGGCATTTTCGGAGCTGGGATACGTGGAAGACATCATGAATTCCGGTTACAGTTCCGGTCGGTAGTAATAATCGGTAAGCTACAGGACCTAATCGCGTCGTTATTTCAAAGGTCCTAAGAATCGAGGGTTGCAACTTACCTTGCTTCCCGACCCTCATAATTCCCTTTCTTTGGTGACACCTTCAGAAAAACACCCAGTCTCCTACTTCAAATTCCAAATCCTTACGTCTTTTGTCTGCAACTTTTTGTCGACTTTGTGCTGTTTGTATCCTTTGCTTGATGATTTGTACTTATAATAGCCTTGTATGACATCTGGTGGTATAGCTCGATTCCTTCCATCCTTGGTACTCCTCCATTCCTCCACATCCCAGTTGAGAGGAGAGCGATTTTCGCCCATATAGTGCCTCGTATGAGAGCCATCTGGATTGTAGCCTGGTAACTGTTGTTATAAGCGAACTCCACAAGTGGTAAATGTTTCTCCCAATTGATCCAGAATCTAGCACACATGCGCGAAGCATGTCTTCCAAAATTTGAATGGTACGTTCGGATTTGACCATCAGTCTGGGGTGTGCAGAGTGCTGAAATTTAGCTTTGTTCCGAGACATTCTGCAGCTTTTCCATAGTCTGGATGTAAATTTAGGGTCTCGGTCTGAAATGATAGTAGTAGGAATTCCGTGTAACCGGATAATTTCTTTTAGATAAAGCTCTGCGAGTTTTTCCACACCATACTTTTGACTGATAGGTATAAATGTGCAGATTTGGTGAAACGATCTACTACTTACCCATATGCCATCATGACCTCCTCGGAGAGGTCAGAAGTCCAATTACGAAATCCATGGTGATATGATCCCATTTCCACTCTGGTATGGGTAACGGTTGTAACAGTCCAGCTGGTCTCTGATGTTCTGCTTTATATCTGGCATGAAGGGCATTGTTTTACCAAATCGGCGACATCTCGTTTCATTCCATTCCACCAGAAGTGTTCTTTCAAATCTGATACATCTTGGACCCTCCCGGATGATGGTGAATTGTGATTTGTGAGCTTCTTCCAAGATCTCTTCTCTCATGGAATTAGGCACCCAAAACACGGTCTCGAAAGAGCAGTATTCCCAGTGCAGAGTTAGTAGTGAAATCGGCCTCCTTGTTGCTTTTCTGACGCTCTATCCTTATGATGCCAGGGGTCCGAATCTTGATTGACTTATACGCGCATAAATTCCGGTTCGATTTTTAATCCTGTAAGTGACCATGAGATTGAATCTGTAACTGTCCTTAGGACAAATGCTACTCTGTCTAACCTCCAAAGAGGCAAGACCAGATTTTCGGCTTAACGCATCTGCCACTACATGGGCCTTCCCTGGATGATAAAGTATGGAACAATCATAATCTTCTAGAGATCATCCATCTACGCTTGCCTCATATTGAGCTCTTTCTGAGTAAACAAGTATTTCAAGCTCTTATGGTCAGTAAAGATGTCGAAAGTTGCACCGTAGAGATAGTGTCTCCATTTGGTTAAAGCAAATACTTCGCGCCCAATTCTAGATCATGTGTGGGATAATTTAGCTCATGAGTCTTCAATTTCCGAGATGCATAAGCAATGACTTTGCCCTTCTGCATTAGTACACATCCAAGGCTCTTTGAGTGATCAGTATAGACTGCATATCCGTCTATTCCATAGGGGGTAACGTAAGTATTGGGAGCTTGCGTAAGTAATTCTTTCAACTTTTGGAAACTTCTCTCGCATTCTTCATTCCATAGAAGGATGATCCTTACGAGGTAGTTTGATAACGGTGCAGCAATCTTTGCAAAACTCTTGATAAATCTTCGATAGTATCCTGCCAACCCAAGAAAACTACGCAATCTGTGACATTTTTCAGTTGTCCCCAATGAGTAATAGCTTCGATCTTAGTGGATCCACTTCGAGTCCTTTTTCTGAGATGACGTGTCCGAGAAAAGTTACCTATTAACCAAAATTCACACTTACTGAATTTTGCAAAAAGTTGGTGTTCCTTTAAGGTCTGAAGGACAAAGTTAGTTTGATGCACGTGTTCTCTGCTGACTTTGGGAGTAGAACCAGAATATCGTCAATAAAGATACAACAAATTTATCAAGAAATGGTTGAAATATTCGGTGCATCATCGGTCATGAACCGGCTTTTGTGGGGCATTGTCAGGCCAAACGGCATTACTACAAACTCGTAAATGACCATATCGTGTGTTAAAAGCGTCTTAGGGACGTCTTGATCCCTGATTCTTAATTGGTAGACCCTTGACGGAGATCCATTTGGAATACACTATAGATCCTTGCAATGCGTCAAATAATTCATCAATACGAGGTAGTGGGTACTTGTTTTGATGGTAAGGTTGTTAAGTTCACGGTAAGATACACATTCTCAGTGTACCATCCTTCTTTTTTTGACAAATAGGACCGGAGCTCCCATGGTGATGTGCTAGGCCGCGAATGTACCCTTTTCAGTTAATTCTTGCAGCTGTTGTCTTTAGTTCTTTTAGCTCAGCGGGCCCCATCCTGTAAGGAGTTTTTGATTTAGGTATGGCTCCAGGGACTAGTTCAATGCAGAATTCGATTTCCCGATAAGGGGGCAGTGAATTGATTCTTCGGGAAAGACTTCTGAGAAGTCTCGGAAACAGGAATTTCCATGATCTTGACTTGATCATTGGGTCTGTTGATCAGATATGCCAAAGATCCTTGTTCTCCATTACTAGTATCCGCCTCAATCCCAAGGTAGAGTACTCCATCCATCGATCCTATAAGATTGTTGGCACCTTCGGTGGTTGGTGTAGAGAGGTCGGGGAAGAGTTTAGTCCTTTGTATAACAATTCACATGGCTGATGTTCGAATAAAATCCATGCCCAGTATAATATCGTAATCGTGTATCTGTAGTTCGATCAAGTGTTGCTAGATACACTCGTCGTGGAACTCTAATGGACATTCTTATAGACGGTATCAGTGATTACCTTAATCCTATAGGCCTACTTATTTCTAAAAGATAGGGTAATTGCTCTGAGGGCAGAGAGATAAATCACAGATAAAAGTAGGAGAAACAAAAGAGTGCGTAAGCTCCAGGGTCAAACAAAACTTTTCCAACTTTTGAAAGTAAAGTAATGGTTACTTCAACCACTGCAGTGGGGTCAACTTCTATTTCCCATTAGGGCATAAGCCCTTGCTGGATTTTTGGTTTTTGGGGTGGAGGTGTCTGGTGGGTCCTTTTTGGGCAATCCTGAATACGATGTTGTTCGCTTCCACATATCAAGCATTTTCCATTCTTCTCCAAACAACTGGCTTATTGTGATTGGGAAGTTTGCAGTAACTACATTTCTGAGTAAAATTGTTTCCTGGACCTCCTCGTGGTTTGTTTCCTGTGGCCTCCTGTTGTTTCTGTCCAACGGTTCTCCAATCTTTTCTTTTCCAAAATTTCTCCTCTTGTGCTATTCTCAGCGAAATTTGGGTTATATGGCCCTCTTGTCCCTCTGATCTCTCAGGATTAATGATTTGATGTCAGATTCGTCACTAGTGTGTTGATTGACTGCAGAAACATAGTTAGTGGACTCAGTGGACAATGTGGCCCAACGAATGTCAAGATTTATCCTGGATGAACTTTTGTTAGTTTTTCTTAGTTCATCATCCATATAATGTGGAGCATAATGAATTAGTCGATGAAATTCTGCCTAGTATTCGCTACGTACGGCTTCTTGAACCAAATCCATGAATTCCCGCTCAGGGTATTCAATATCACTTGTGTAACATATTTTTCCTCGAATGCTTGTACAAAAATTTGCCCACGTTCTTGGGGTTTGATTTCTCTTCCATTGTGATCTATGACCCTCCACCAATGGTGGGCCGCGTCTTCAAACTGATAAACAGCAAAGCTGACCTTTTGATCGTCTGAATAATTGAGAACAGTGAAAATTCTCTCAATTTTGAGCAACATTCCTCTGCATGATGAGCATTCGGGGGTTCCATGGAATTTAGGTGGATGAAACTTCAAAAATCGTTCCAGTGCTCGATCTAAAGGTTCTTCATTCCTGTAACATTCGTTGAGCATTCTGTGACAAAATTGCATGAATTGTTGTAAAAATTCCATTGCATTTGTGATTGGTGGTCTTGCCGATGTTGTTCTTCTTGCTCTTCATTCCTCGTGTGTTACGTATTCCTTCAGGGAGATCCTTTCATTACCGTGATTTCCATCCGAGAGCTATCATGTTGACGACATCCTAAATAAGTCATAATATGCAAATTATGGAATAATTTAAATAACATACTACTAGATTGCACAAAATAGCATATTTCATAATATGCAAATTTTTTTTTACAAAAGAACAAAATAGCATTTTTTTTTTTCATCTAAATAAGTTAGGCATTCATCATTTCACAAAAGGACAAAAAGAATGATGATGCTATCAAAATAATGGTCGTCAATGTAGCAAAAGGACGACTAAGGCTAATGATTCTACTTGGTCCTGGTCATCCTAGTAAATAAAATTTAATCGTCAATAATAATATGGCAATGCTAACGAGCTCCGGGGTTTGTGTAATGATTGCAAAACTCCCCTCCGACTCGATTGGGTTATGCTCTGATGGGTCGGGTCTCTTCACTTAGTATGGTTCCCTCCCAGAGTAGGTGTGGTGTGGCGGTGGAAGTGGTCACGGTAGTAGTACTAACAGGGGGCAACTATGTCACTGCTGGGGAGTGGCTCTCCCAAAATCATACTCGGGGTAAGCTCGGTGGTATCAATAAGCATGTCATCGAGAGAATCGAACAATGGGCCGAATGGGCCATTGACTCAGGGAATATGGAATCAGGCATCTGAGCCCAGAGTGAAGGGAGGTAGTATATCAACAGATGTTAACTGGCGGAACGGACAATCGGGAAGGTGGGTGCGGTGGTGCGATATACAGGGGCACTAAGCTTCGCCAACTTCTTCAAACATGAGCAGCGGGGTTCAGATTGTGGGGTATCCTGTAACGCGCTATCTATCATGTCCCGGCCCGAGGATAGGGTATGCTGAATCAGAGTCTCAGGCAACCCTCTCAATAGACTCCTTAATCGGCTATCGTAAAACTCATGGATATTACCAGGTAGAATCTTAGACGGGTCTCTCTCAAACATGAGTCTACCTACAATCTGCTCCCCGCCCTAGTCCTCTCAGTAAGGGTCCTTACTTCTCTTCTTAAATCGACCATTCGGCATTGTAACTCTGGCGGTATCTCAATTCATACTCTACTTGGGAAGGTGTGATACGGTGCAGTCATCTGTGTGTGAACAAGTGAAACAAGCAAAATGTGAGATATTTCATTAGTTCATGAAAAGGAGAAAAATAAAAATAATAATACTAATGTGTTATTAATTGCCTAGAATTTATATGAACTGTGGCTCTGATACCACCTCTGTGGCACCCGACTCGGGACATGCTATTTTATCCCTTATCTGATACCACACACTATCAAATACAGACAAGTACATGTGTAGAGATACTTCATAAAGAACACACATAATGATTAATATATTATATTAGCGGAAGCGTTCAAAATAAATAGCAA
>CAJQUN010002595.1:0-24775 GCA_907163345.1 Haberlea rhodopensis | reverse complement strand
AACCTCATTATACTTTACACTTATGAGCCTAAAAAAAATTTAAACCTACCCAAAGGTAGTAAATGAATTTCATTCGAAGCACGTGAATGTTATGAGCTTATCGAAAAATGAATGAGATGAAAGAAACAAGAAAAGAATGGAAATGGCCTCGGAAGCGCAAAATTGATTTCAATCTTCTAGATATCTATCACGAGTAGATTATACTGAAATGCAAAAGGTCAATGCATAATATTAATGCATAATAACAAAAAAGAGTTGATATATTCTTGAGAAAAGAAAGAAGAAGAGAAGTTGATATGTGAAAACATGAAATTTCAGATGAGGCTTGCTGAGCTTTAGGAGAAGGTTCATCAGAAACCTTGAGGGAAAGGGCATACAACTCATACCAGGGGTAGTCACCTATCGTCGATAGCCCTCCTGCTCAGTGAGTTGGTGTTGACCCAAGGCCAAGGACCTAGCTTTCATGGGTATCCTCGCTCGAGAAGGCCCATGCAGAAGATTGGAATCGTATGATCTATCTCCCATAAGACCTCATCGGTGAGAGGAGAAGGAAATAATTTATCAAAACGAGACATCAGCCAGGCTATAAGTTAGTTCAGAAAGAAGAACGTACATAAAAGAAAACAGAAACAATGCCGGAGTAGAATAAAAGAACTCTTTTAGGAGCAAGAGGTCTTTGTTACCATCACCAGGACGAGATCATAAGTGCTGACCTCATCCTAACTGCCCACCGCACACGCGCCCACCCGACCTGTTATGTGCCGACCTGATTATCGACGATTTCATTACTTCTTATGGGTTTGAAAGTGCCGACCTGACAAGAAATACCGACCTGACGGATCGTGAATCCTTTGCCTCCATGCCAGCGTATTGGCCGACCAGAACTATTAGTCAAGATGTATGAGCTCATCAGCTCATGCTCGTACAACGAATCCCCCATTTGGGGAAGCAGGGATTTTCGGGATTTGTCGACCTTATCAGGGATCTTCCAAATCCTATTAGATCTTATCTGTATCTTGACGGATCATGATAAATATGGAAAAATACCAGATTTGATCTATACTTTTGCGCATTCATAACATATATTGCTTTCTATATAACACCTATTTTTCTGATACTCTCGTTTGATTTGAGCGTTAGAGGGGATATGACGGAAAAACCTTTCGCCTTCTTCTCACTTTTGCTCACACTTTTACATGATATCAGAAATACAATCTGTTTCGAACGAGAGACAAATATCATTTGAGTTTTAAATGAAATTGACCAATGACACTTTCATCTCTCACGGCTTCTTGAGAATCAGTGGAGTTTATTTCCTAAAATACAAGTTAATCAATCAATAAAAGCAATGAAGTAAGAATTATGACCATTATCGTCCGATAGAATTGGAACAAAGTACTTTAACGTTGCACAATAACCCTCCTTTTTCCGGAAAAAAAAAATCAAATATGCTTTTTGATACAAAACTACGTGTTTTTGAACTGCCATTTAAACTAAAAAGAGATTACTCCTTGGTATAGCTGTATGTGAAATGCATCTATTGTTCAAAATAAATACGTGTTTTTGTAATTCGTTATAGATTTATTCTTTTTAGATAATATTTTTATAAAAAAAAGAATACTATTAGTAAATTTGGGGGAAATGAAATTTCTTTCTTTCTTTGAGTGGAAATGAAGTCAGAAGAGATGAAGCATTAGGGCAATAGTGGACTTCGCTTCCTCCATAAATCTGTAACAATGTCTGCATCTCGACCAATTTGAGGGAAGAGGAATCATTGGGTTAGCTCTTGTCGTGGCAACTCGAGCCTGGATACACAAAAAGCATTAATGTATCCCCAATCCCACGCCAAAATGACGTGGGGTTTCTGCCCCAATCCCACGCTATCTTCGGCGTGAAGATAGCGTGGGAATTTTTTGCTGCTCCAGAAATGATGCAGCACTTCTGGCCAGCAATATTTTATTTTTTTAAAAAGATTTATATTATTTATTATATTGTTTTATTGTTTTAAATATATTAATCATTTTTTTAGGAAATATTAATTAAATTTTGATAATTTTAAAATAAATAATATTTATAGTATTCAATCTTTTAATTAATTACTTAAATTAATATTTATAAAAAAAAAATTTATTTTTAATTATTATAGCTTTTTTTCCTTTCTATTTTTATTTTTTTTTTAAATTTAAAGTTTTCTTTATATAAAATGTTGATTATTTTATTTTTATGGATATGATAATTAAATGATGTGTATTGGTTTGAAACTCAAAATGTGAGTTTATATTTGCAAATTTTGTAATTATTAATATTAAAATTAATAATTACTATACTAATAAAATAATTATTTTAATATATATTTATTCTTATTTAAGATTTATAATAAATATATTTTAAAAATTAAATTATTGTTAAATATTTATTATCAATGAATTAAAAGGAATATTGTAAGGAATATTCTTTTTAGAGTAAAGTTTGAAGTAGATGATTGTAGATGTGTTTTGTGTTTGGCGTAGAACTGTATTATTTTGGTGTAAAATTTATATTAAAATAAGTTTTTGGTTGGAAATGGACCAAGGAATGAGATTTTAAGGTCTGGGGGGTTTGGGTTTGCATTGAGTGGCGGAGCAAAGAAGAAATCGAGGAGTAAACGGAGGATAGGTGGAGCAGTGGCGGATAGCATTTGTATTCGATGAGATTTACGTGCAATCTGCAGTGAAGGGACAATGATATTTACGTGCACCATACTAGATTTGAAGATGCGAAGGATAGATAAGCGCCATGATTTTTGTTCCTTATTCCAGTATATCATCAAGTGTTCGATGAGATCGAGCAGAAGAGGAAAGAGGTGAGATTGTTTGATATTATTTTTTGTTATTCTTTTTCGGAGCCGGGGCCCCTTTTTCTTCCTCATCTCCTACCGATGCACCTAAGGATTATTTTGTGCACATAAATCTCAACGTGCACCGACTAGGGTTGTGATGTCTAGAACTTAATCCCCCTATTTAAATGAAGTTGAATATGTCTATTAAGGATTAATGTGAATGATTGTCATTTTGTACCCAGACTAGATTCCGAGAAAAATCAAGTGTGGGTTGAATTTTATGATTGAGTCATAATTACTTAATGGATAAATGGTTGAGATTTATAATGTGAAGTAGTGAGGCAATTATGAATTTGAAATTAGTATACCAATTAATGGAGTTGAATTATAATTAGTGAGTTTGAGGGTTGATTTATAATATGGAATTAACCTAGGGACTATATGGCAAAGATGATAATTATATCATCCATCTATTCACACATTACACACACAAGACTCTTCCCTCTTCCCTTCTCATCTTCATCGCCTCTTTTCCATTTCCTGGAGAAGATTTTGGTTTTCTTTGATTTCCACTTATAGGTTAGTGTGAGCATGACGAGTTATTGATTTTGTTGAGTTAATTGGTTGATTTATATATTGTTTTCCTTCCCTTATATGTTAATTTGAGCATGAAGAGTTATTGATTTTGTTGAGTTAATTGGTTGATTTATATATTGTTTTCCTTCCCTTATATACGTGTTCGTAAATATTGGGAAATTGAGTTTCTTGTTGGTGGGTATGAAGCTTTTTGATGTCTAAAGTATGTCAAATTACTTGTAGATAGTTATATGCTGTATATCTTTTGTTGATTGAGTTTGTTGAAGTGTTGGTACATAAATCATGGAGTTTATGAAGTAATTTTCGAGATGCGGGACGCCACGATCAATCTCGGTGAAGAGAGTGATCGATCGCGGCTGAACGAAGAAGAAAGATGGTGAGAAAATTTAGAGCACGCGAGTCGATCGCGAGAATGGTGCCGATCGACCGTGAGCAGACGAAACAAACTAAGGCCAAAATCAGAGCGCACGATCGATCGGAGAAAGTGCCTATCGATCGCAGCTATTGAAATTTTGGAAATTTGTTAATTTTGGGATTTTGGAATATGGGTATTTTATGGATTATTCTTATGTGTTTATGATATTATTAGGAAATCTTGTGCAATGAATTAAAGTGTTAAGTGAAGAACTTTAGAAATGAAGATACTACTTGATCGAGTAAGTGATAACTCAAGTTAATAAATGATAAAATATGATGGTTTGAGTAGTATACGGTGTATGATAAATCGTGGCTGAATATGATAGGAAGCATGACGAGTTATATGATATATGTGGTATGGTTGTGAGAGTTATTGATGAGATGTTAATGTTGAATTGATATTCAATATAGATATTGCACGAGCCTCCGATTGTTAAGAATATCTAAATCATGTTGTCCACTGATGTGATCCGTTATTTTTACGTATTAGGTAGAATCAAGTGTTTATGAAAAATAAAGGGAAGACACCAAGATTTTTACGTGAAAAACCTTCGAATTGAAGGAAAAATCACGGGACTAGTCCAGTATAATTTGTACTATCACAATCTCGATTTATTACAGGACTTTTGACACAATATATGACCATAGAATTATTACACAAGAATATCTGAAAAAATAACAGAGATGACCGAACAGAATAGTATGCTCCTTCGGAGTCTTTTATGCATAAAAAGTCCAACCCTTCAATGAGACTCTCAGCCGGTATTTATAGGCTCGATTCTGTGTTTACTTGGCGGGAAAGTTAAGGAACCCGTCTCCTTAGATTGTGGCGGTAATGTGGCGAGTGTACGAAAACTCCGCACCCCATTAATGCACATTTATCCCCACGGTTAATTTGTTGGTTATCACCGGATCTTCTGCTAATCTTTGACTAGAATCCCGAGGAGGGTTTAATAGCTGTTCAGCTACCATGTGCTCGTATTCATCCTGTTCGGTCTGTTTGTACATGATGTTCGGTTCTTGAGGGGATTTTACCCGAGAAGGCCAAAATGTCATATGACATCATCCATTTTAAGGTACGTAGTGATGTACGAGCATGTATGATATGAATTAGTTATATATTTATGCATATATCTGAGGTTCAGTATGATGTGTGAAAGTAAGTCGTTGAGTATGCGAGTTGAGTTTAACTATTATGGCATGGTGGAATTACAACGTAAGCAAAGGTATATGTTGGATGAATCTGATGACTGCATGATGGTTATTAGAAATCGTTGAGGACTGTTGTGGTTGACAGGCATATGTGCTCTGATATATGTTAATCATGAATAAATGAGAAGTGATGTACTCTTGCAATGATGTACTCTTGGAAAATATTCGAATTATAATGGTGATTAGGATTGTTATGTATTAATGATGATTGAAATTGTGATTTGAATTGTTGATGAGTTATGCACCAGGGATGGTTCGAGAAAGTACATATATTGGTTCATTCTTACGCAGGGAGTACACTTTATTAATTTTCTATAGCTTTACTGTTGAATTATGCTTTTATGTATTGAATTGGTTGTGATTATCAATTGGTAAATGATCACCCTATGTGGAGATTGTTTATGTTGGAACAGGTAAACAAGTAATACAGTGTCCGATGAAAGTAAGTTCGAGCTTCGAGGGGATAACATTGCTTTCAGATGCATTGCACAAATATTGGCGACGACAGATGATGTTTAAGCATTTGTTTTGCATTCATTTATTCATGGCTCGTCGGTGAGCATTTGATGCCTGTATATGCCTGTATAAATGTTTCAAAGCTTCCCTTTCATTTGGTTGCTATATGTGCATTCTATTTTGAGAAGAATATGCTTAATGAATTGCATATATATATATATGATGTATGTTTTGCCCGTGTATTAGCTAGATGCTTTATTTGGTGATCTATTGGGGAATTTATTATGTGATTGATTATTGGTCGAGGAAATGCGTTATTGATAGATTAGTGTTTTATATTTTACCCAGTTGTACAATTAAGGGGAGACCCTGCCACACATTTTAAATATGGAACATGTTTAGTGAGAGTTTTGAGACATAATACATGACATAATACATGTGTGATGATTATATTGTGTTTGGGCATAAATTAATTCTAATATGGCATATGGAAGTTTAATGTAATGAATTGCTATATATATATATTATCATTAATGCATCATTGACGAGAGTAGGAGTAGGGGTCCTATAATGGTTTTGCTTTAGTCATCTCTTCTTCGTCGTTTAACACCACCAATGCACGCCATTTCTTTGCTCTTTAGATATGGTGCACATCTTATATTATTATTTTTTGAAACTGGTATTTCAATTTCTCTGAACTCAATTTGAACTCCAGCTCTACTTTTTCATTCAATTTACTCTACTGTTGCACGTAAATTTCCATGTGCATTGGTAGGTGGTTGCAAGTACTATTGGTGCACATAAAATCATATGTGCACTACTTTTTCATTCAATTTACTCTATTGTTGCACGTAAATTCCCACGTGCATTGGTAGGTGGTGCAAGTACTATTGGTGCACATAAAATCATGTGCATCGTAACATGGTGCAAGTAAACCTATGTTAACCTGTAGGGCTATTTTGTCATTTCAATAGGAATGGGACTTTTATGAAAGCATGTTTTTTGGTGTATTGGGCCGAAAAAGGTTTTTTCACCCGAAGTTATCCTATTACAAATGATTTTGGATTTTGGGTTTCTTTTCCCCCTTTTTCAGACGTTAAGGAATTTTTCAACAGTGATTCTTTATTGGTAGTTTTAACTTTCAAAAACCCTTTGCCTTGAGGTTGTTTTGGTATGTGGGATTGAGGTTATTTTTCATTATCTTTGTTTTTTGCGGCTTATAATTATTGATTGTGTTTGGGAAGAATCAATAATTTTTTATTGTACATTCTTTTATCCTTCTACATATTCTCCTTTTAAATATATTCGGGTTAATAGCGAATTATCTTTGTGGTTTTGTAAACAGACAGATTACTTTATTGTGGTTTGAAGATATGCATTTTACTTCTAAGTGGTTTTGAAAATAGACAGATTACCCCATTATGTTTTGAATATAGACATTTTACCTCCTGTGCTTTTGAAAATAAACATTTTACCAATCGTAGTTTGTGAATATGTGCAAAATACCCTCTCAGTAGATACTATTTTTTGCAAACCATATTTTCAAAACCACGTGGGAGTCAAATGCCTATTTTCAAACACGGAGGCTAATCTGCCTATTTGCAAAATCAAGGGGATAATTTATCTATTTTCAAATCACAATCTGTCTATTTTCAAAATCAGATGGATAATGCTCAAAATATTTATACATGCACTTCGAATAAAATTTTACCCATTAAATAAAAAATTTCAAGTTATCCCCTGCTACGAGAGCTTTGCTGCATGCATTTTAATGGCATTTATTGCCTACCTTTCTTTTCTCTACCGTGTGCTAACTGCCACTGACCATTGCTGTTAGCATTGCCATCGTAACGAATTTTAGGGAGAAAGGGAAAAGTTTCACCCATGGATTTCAAAGTAAATCAGTAGTGAAAATGAAGAGATTAAGTTAGACCTTGATTGATTTTAAAGTATATTCAATAATGGCACAAATTAAAACTTTAATTTGTATCTCAATTTCAACTATTCTCAATTCTTACAGATTGTAAGCCTCAATTCCATTCAAAAGTCCAATTTTTCCAACACTTTATCAATAAGCCATGATTTGCGAGTGCCGTAGAAGTAAAATATATGATATTATATTTAAAAATATATATTTTCACAGATATTTCGTTATAATTGTGCTTTTAAGTATGGATGTTATCGGATAGAATCAGATCGGATCCGGCCCATACTGATTCGGGTTGTAAAAACAACAAAATCGGACCAACCAGATAGCACATTAGAATGGATATGTTCTGAATTTATCAGATCATGTATATAAACTAATCCAAAACCGGTTGGTCTCATCCTACTCTGAAGGCTATTTTTTATATAAGAGTACGTCAAATCATTAAAATAAAATATTCTCATTCAACATGAATAAAAATATTTTCATCCAAAAATTACTACTCATATCGTGTCATTGGATAGCAACTATAAAACCGGACCAGCACTAAACATATTCAACAGAATTTGACTAGATTGCTGACCAAATAAGAACGAATTAGGACTAGGTTGAGATCACATTGGAATCATTTTATTTATTTATTTCAATCAAAGTACCTTAATATTGCAATAACGTACTAAAATATCAAATATATTATTTATCAAGTTTAAAGCTACTGTGACAATTATCAAACGATAAAGTGAAGATTATATTGATTTTTAAATTAGTATCTACTAATTTTCCATATTGTCTATAAAAATAATAGTTTAAAAAACATTACTATTACCAAAATATAAAAAAATAAGTTCCTGATAAGATCCGTTTTCTGGACCAGATTGGATCGGATAATGGATCAAGTTTCTAAAAGTTAATCGAAATATTTAGAATATTAGATTTAGTTCGACCTAGAATCAACATAATCGGTTCTTGATTGAACCGAATTATAGTGGATAAGTAAATTGTAAAGAAGACATTTAACTCAAAGATTTCAGTAAATTGTAATATTTGATTCAATTATCACTTTCACAACTCAGACAACAAAACTTAAAACAAATATTAAGTATCTTAAAAAATTGATGTAAATGGCTTCAACAGAAATCAGTAAGACATGACCTTAAATTGTTTGAAATGGCTGAAAAACAAGATTTCCCCCATGCCCATGTGACAAATTGCAAGATTCCTTCAGGCAGTGGGGTCTCTCCTTCGGACCCATGAATCAAAATTCAAACTCATAAGTAAATATAATCCTAAAATAAGCTCCATTTTTTCCTCTACAAGCTAATGTGAGACGCCTATTCTCCATTAGTCCCATTATTATTTGTCTCCGCTTATACCAACACATTTTGAAAACCCGGATACACGGCAAAGACCTCGAAAAGGGAGCTCTTTCATCAACAATGGCTGCCCATTTTCCTTACTGAAATCTTGTAGTATGAAGTGAAACAGTGAGGTCTGTTTTTTTCTCTATTCAAGATTTTCTGGGTAAGAAAAATGGCAGATTGTCTGTTTGCTTTGTTTCTTGCTTTACTCTTGATGTCTTGGAAATGGCAAAACGTACGAGGAAAAAGCAGGCTGTTTCTCTGTGGTTTTTCATTGTCTTTGGTTCTTGGAAATAGTTTCGCCAGTGACCGTGTTGAACTCTTCATTTTTTTTTTAAAGAGAGGCAGATATGAAGACCCATTTTGTGGTTTTGACAAAATTATAATCAGTTTCTTAACTTTCTTAATATTTTTTTTGTTGGGTCTCTGCGTAGCGCTGCTTGTACTTCAACTCTCCGATATTCTGATGCCCTTTTTCTGTTCTTGGCTGTATTCTTGTGTTCTCCGAACCAAGATGTTTTTCTTTCCTTTCAACCTTTTTAACTCATGAGTTCAACTTCAACTGCACGTAACGAAGATTAAAAAATTACATCTTTATGGGGTTTCTCGGCAGGCATCATCAGCTTTTCTAGCTACTTAGCAATGTTTTCTTTGTTGGTTTTCAGTTCATTTACTAATTATGGTCTTCCCATTTCTGTTTTTTCGTTACGGATGTTTCACCCTTTTCAACAAATTTTGTTTTTACAAAAGTTTTAAGCTATCTTCTCATAAGGAGTAGCACCATTTATCCCCTTATGGAATGTAGGTTCCTAAGTTGCGTAAAGTGTCCTTGGATTGTAATGAGAAACACTTTCCACCACGGGGCTAGTGTGGTCCATGCTCGTGACGACAATAATTATTACATATCAGGCACTCCAAGAATTCTTGAAGTTGCATTAGTCAAGAAAAAATACTACGCAGAGTCTGTCTGAGAAGACACTAAAAGTTGTAGTATACTAAAATCACGGTGCTTATTTATTTATATTTATATGTTATATTCTGAATTTGTGTTTGTGGGTAAGTAATTATGATGAAATTGTAGGTCATAAATGATCCATCGGATGCTCCTTGTGCATTAAATTCATCGGATTCCCCACATCTGCCCCTTAGCTTGTGATATTTTCTGCAATTTGCAGGTCTGGTGGGTCTGGAAGCATTCAAGAAGATATTATTTTGCAACTCCATTTCACGTTTGGGTCTGAGAGTAATTAAGACAAGATATGCAGACTCCTAAAGCAAGGTAACTTTCTTGTGTAGCTTTTGTGAGAGTGTTCATTTCATCACTTAAATTTCTTTAAGCCAAGTCGTGTTGGGACTGACTTGATTAAAATATTCCTATTTTTATTTCTTGAATTTGGTCAGTTATTACTTCTATGGATGATGGTTATGCTGCATAATGTATTGTTTTAAGGATGATTTGGGACTGAAAAGCTTCTTCCTACAATAATATTTTCTTCTATTCTGTTTTAGTCTCTCTTTGCCTGTTTATCTTTTCCAAGAATGACTGGGTGACCCTTCATTTTGAGAATTTGCCATTACAAAAACTTAGCCTCCATTATTAAGTGACATCGGTTTCCAGGCAATCCGAGTCAATTTATGATATTAGTTCCATCATTTTTAACATGCTAGATTATGTATAGCGATGGTTAGTGTTTTGGAGTGTTTTTGTTTTTTTTTCTTGCTCTAAGTACTGTGATTGTTGTCTCCATTTCGATATTCCTAAGCATTCACTTTCACTTCCACCATACAACTTATATTCTTTTAATATTACCTTTCGTCACGGTAACTGAACAAACATGCTGATGATTTGATGTGTATAAGCAAAAGACTGGAGATTCTTGGGGCATTTCCTGCTTCAGTTGTTAACTTGTGATGCCATAGGAACGTTTTACTCTAAATGAATGCAGAACCAATACTTCTGGAGGGCCTCAAAGGAATTCTCCTCGCTCTACTTCAACCGAGGTGTCTCGAAAAAAAACTCGAGCCCTCAAGCTGAAGTATCTAAAAAAACTTCACCTGGAGTCGTACGTCAGCTCAAGTCAACTCCACGATATTCAGACCACACTACTTCGTCTTCCAATTTAGCTGATAGAGCACCTAAAGAGGGAAGTCCTAAAGATCCGGATCACAAGTCACTCAGAAGCCCGGTATCAGAGGTAAACATAATGTTGCATTCTTTTTTAAAATTTTAGTTCCGTGAACTAGGTATTGTAATTGGTTGCTTAACATATGTTGCATTACTTACACAGTCACTTACGAGCACAAACGAATCAAGTTGACCTGTAAGTTTTTGAATTCGAATCTTCACCAAGCTTTTTCAATTCAAGTCATCGCTTAATGGAGCTCAATTACTATGTTCGGACCAAATGAATCAAGCTCAGATACGATTATCGAGCTTGGAGCTTACTGAAAAATTCAAGCTCAAACTCGAATACGATAACGAGTAGTATGAAGCCCAATTCTATTATGGCCTGTGGTTGTATGCTGAACAATGTTACTTACGTTATAGTGTGGTTTATGTTTGTAGTCACTTGCAACGGATTCATATTCCTAGTATTGTTTACACAATTTATCTAGTGAAATTTCTTCCTTCAATCTTCAGAGTAAGCACCGCACTGGTAAAGTTTCCGATCTAGAGACTCAGATTTCTAAGCTGGCGAATGATCTGAAAATTGTCAAGGATCAATTATGCTCTACAGAAGCATTAAAGAAACAAGCCCGGAAAGACGCGGAGGAATCAAACCAAAGCTCTTAGCACTGTCTTCAAAGCTTGAAGAATCTCAGAAGCAACTTCTGGAGCAGTCAGCTTCCGAGGAAGTTCACAAATTAGTGCTCCAGGAGGCGTTGGGAGGGCGTGATGAAGAATTTCAGTCTCGACTTGAGGCCATCCAGAAACAACACTCCCATGATTTATCCTTGTTAGCTTCAGCCTTGAATGAAATCGAAAGACTCAAGGTTGAGCTTGAAAATTTGACTGAGTCTGAAGCTGCACTGACCAAGAATTCAGAATCAGCACAAAGTGATCTCCATGCGGTGAAAGAAAACTTGGCGGAAACTCTCTTACTTGTGGAAGACATGAAGAACCAGTTAAGAGACAGCAAAGAATCTGAGGCTCAGTCACAAGAACTCGTTGGAGAAAACTCTGACGCAACTTGAAACAGCGAAAAAGATGGTGGAGACCCTTAGGTCGGATGGATTGAAAAACATGGAAGCACATGATGCCATAGCTTCTGAGCTGGAGGAATCGAGGGCTCGCGTTAAATTTTTGGAAGATCTTGTTAGCAAACTTGAAGATGATATTATCAGCAAACACTCTGATAAGGAAGATATAAAAGGGGAAGAGTCCACTGAAACGGAGCTTATTTCTATGAAAGTTGAAGGGGAACAATTAAAATCAGCTTTAGAAGCATCCGAGACTAGATACAGTGAAGAACAAGTTCGAAACAATGAACAAAGGAGAAAAACTCTTGAAATGGCGGAGCAAATTAAATCGACATCAAGTCATAGAGAAGCTGAGCTCGAGATGGAGCTTCGGAAATCTAGATACGACATTGAAGAGTTAAAAGCGAATCTGATGGATAAAGAGACTGAATTGCAAGGTATCTGTGAGGAGAACGAGGGACTAGCGATAAAACTAAAAAATTCAGTGTCGGGCAGGGGAACATGAAGTGGAACAAGAACTCAAGAAATCAAAGGCAGATGTAGAAAGTTTAAAGTCCCTTTTGATGAATGAAGAGATGGAATGGAAGAAAATATCAGAAGAGAACGAAAAGTTGAAAATCAGAATGAAGAAAATCGGCAATGGTAAAGTTAGTGATGAAATTGTTTCAGATCTAGATGCTGCAGGGATGGCAGAAAGGAGATTCTAACGAAAATTGGGTACATGACTGAAGAAATTGATAAGAGTAACAGAAAGACAGCAAGAGTGGTTGAGCAGCTGGAAGCCGCACAAACAGCGAATGCAGAGATGGAAACCGAGTTACGAAGGCTAAAAGTGCAGTCCGATCAATGGCGGAAGGCTGCAGAGGCTGCTGCTGCGATGCTTTCTACGGGACAATGGCCAAATCATGGAGAGAACTGGATCAATGGACAACCACTTCATCCCTGGAATGAGAAAGTTAGGTTCACCTTACGCAGATGATCTCGATGTAGAGTTTGCTTAAGAAGAAAAAACGCAAACATGATAACAAGGTTGTGGAAGAAGCAGCAGAAATAGAATTTGTTTGCTACTCGTGGGCACCTTTTATTACAATATATGTGCACTTTCTTGTTAACTAGATTCGTGATGAAGACAAACTCATTATGGTTTCATCTTCCCTTGCATAATATTATCGTACTATTTCTGACAAAAAAATATCACTAATTTTACTGTCTCTTGCTGGGACATGATATGCTGCCTCAACAACACCATGCATGCAGGAGGGGACTATTTCTACATATTTTATATATCAGTTTGAAAGTAGAATTTGTTTGTTGTTATTCTTTTTTTTTTTTTTTTTTGGAAACATCCAAAAGAAGAGGTCATTGCTTTCTTAATTAGTTTCAGTGTTTTTAAAACCACAAAACTTTCAAATAAAGTCAAGTCAGAATTTTACAATATGAAATTGAATATCAACTTCTAATTTGGTTTGCATGACGGACCTTTTGACTTTTACTCTTTTATTTTCTCATGCACAACAATTTTTTACCCATATGTTTTCTTGGGGTCGTCCAATGTGTTAGAGAAATCCAAAATTTATTTAAGTTTCATATCGGATGTTGCCTCAAATCCAGACTGACCAGATAAAATAGTTAATAATTCCATTAAAAGAAAAATTAGAAGTTCTTTAAAAATATTAAAATACTCTAATAAAAAAAATGTGCATTTAAATAAATGTTAGCTACTAATTTATAAGAACAAGATAAGCTTGACTTGGTTTTGTATGATCATGTATTATTAACTACTTTGAAATTGTTTAAATGTATATCCTAAATGCCCCCGATGTTATTATTGAAAATTTAAAAATAACAATTCAAGAATGTACTGACGTGACTAGAAATTGACACATCTAGTGCGTTAAATTGTCTACGATTTGGTATGTTTGATGGATAAATTGATACATATATTACCTAATCGTATATTTGTGTAAATGTAGATGGAATCGAAAAAAATCGAACTAACAATGATTAATAAGGATAAAAAAAATGCATTGTAGATGATAAGGAATTAAGTAGACCAAGAAAATGCACAAAATTGTGTTGAAGACTCGAGATCCATCCCCAAGAAAGCAGAGAGCGATCGCCTCGGGCAGAAAAATTACGCAACAAAAAAATCATCCTAGCGATCTCGATCGCTCGTCCCGAGAAAATTGAAGAAAAATAAGCTAGCGATAGATCGGCGATTTCCAGCAAGCGATCGATGAGTAATTTTGGAAAGTTTGGGGACTCAATTTATTTCCTTCCTAAATGGACTCTAACCTATTCTATCAGCCTCACCTACATATATAGCTCGAAATCAGACTATTGCGGACATTAGATAGTTAAGGTAGAATAGTTTAGGCTTAGTTTTATATTTCTCTTTCAATTTTGTTGAAAGAACGTTACGAAGATTAACACGAGGTGGGATTGACGACCTCGACGTAGTGGCGATCAGATTAGTATATTTTCCTTTTGCTTTTGTTTATCTTTTTTCTTAGTTATGTCTAGCTAGTTTTAAATTCTTGATTGAGGAAGACAAAACCTTGGATTTATTATCTTGGGGAGATTCTTACCTTTTAATTATCATTTTTATTGAATATCAATGTTTTCAGATTTTGATGATATGATTGTGTTTGTTTATTGAATTGACAACATAATAACTTGCATGTAATCTAATGTCAAATTTGATAATTGTTTGATTAATCGAATGTACGAAGCAACTAATATTGATAATTGCATGTTGTTGGTGTTATTAAATTCTTAGGGAAAACAATTGACTAAATTTATATAAACCGCTTGTGTTTATGTTGTTTAGATTCATCACTAATTAGTTTTGAATGTTATCATGAATTTAATCTTGATTGAACATATATAGATTGAATGATTGATGAAGGTTAAATTAGAAAGCTTGGGCTAATTGACTATAAATAAGGTGAGAGATGAATTAGATTTCTAATTGATGAATATTCAAATAAAATTGAGTCTTTTGTTAATCGATGAAATAGATGATAATATCTAAGGTAGAGTCGTCCGATACCAAGAATCGCTTTCATTAGTTTAATCTTTGTTTTTTTTAATTTTAATTAGTATAATTCAATATTCACAACCTCATCCTTTATTTTAATTGTATTGTTTTTTATTTCATTAACATAAAAATCACACCTCCTCATGAGATCGATCCCTACTCACACTACTACATTATTGTTATCAATCTTGAGGATTGAGTGTGGTTAATTTGGGCGTACACGATAAGCGCTACCAAATTTGGTGTCGTTGCTGGGGAGGCGTGTGTTATATTTTTGTGTTAATTTTTTTTTTGTTACTTCTAGTGCTACTTTTGTTTGTTCGTGCTTACAGGTGAACATCTGATCATAATCCACTGAGGCATATCGATTACCATGTCGGAATATAGTAGCTTGGACGAATTGGAGTATCTTGTGCAACAACTTGGCGTAGGGAGTGGACAAAGCGCATACACTCAAATTGGAGTGATCATCCCAATCTCATCTATGCAAATCAATGGATGAGCCAACACCTCCACCTTACATGTAGTCCAACCTACCGCCATACATACCACAATACACAGCAGACCTCAACAACCTCAATTCTCTAACCCTGGTGAGTCTTTGGAGAATCTTGTTGCTAAATTTACTGAAAGTACTTTGCATTTTCAACAGGGATCCAAGGCTAGCATTCAGGAGTTGAACACTCAAATAGAACAATTAATAACAACGATCAATAGGACAGTACCACAAGCCCCGAGTGAGAACATGGTTGCAATCGCCTCAACGAGCTTGCACATCCTACGAAGAGATGGTACTAACGCCACCTAGGCTAGGAGAGGACACAATTGTGCCACTTGAAGAAAATGAGCTTGCACATTCTATACTCCAAAAGGTATTTCCAACTGAGCGTTTTGTCAAATATTTAAAAGAATCTTGTGATGTAAAAGAATGGCTGGAGAAAGAATACTGTGATTTAATGGACCTATGAGATGACTCTTCCGATGATGAGGAGAAGGAAACCCCTACTAAATGCAAAGATCCATGTATGTTCACTGTCTCATGCACAATTGGAAACAATAGAATTGATAAGACCATGCTAGACTTAGGAGTAACAATCAATGTTATGCCTTATTCAATCTATACCTCTTTAGAACTAGGACATTTGAAAAAAACTGAAATTGCTATTCAATTAGGGGAGTACTTGAGGACGTTCTAGTGAAAGTTGATAAATTGATTTTTCATGCTGACTTCTACGTACTGACATGAAAATGATGATAAGAGCAACCCTATTCTGTTAGTGAGACCTTTTTTTGAAAACTTCCAAATGCATAGTAGATGTAAGTGGTGGTGCCTTTACTATGGAGTTTGATGGTGAAATAACTAAATTCCATAGTCATGATACCATTCGTTCTCCTATCACTGACTATACTATTGGCATCACACATCACTTATCACTAGAAAAATCACATCATGTATAAGCATGAATTAAGGGTAACTGTTGATCGATTTGTTGACAAATGAGGTATTAGAGAGATTTTGACTGATATTCCATGTATTCTACTACTTTGCCAACTCTTGATACTAAACTTTCAAATTCTGACTAGCAGACACTTGACATTGAGCTGAAACTTCCTCCTGAATTCAAGATATCATCAATAGACAACAAGGGGAATGAATGAGAAAAGGATTGAGGACCTCCAGAGGTACAAGGAAATAAGCATCGCCTTCGAGTTTTCAAGAAAATAATGAGGTGGAAGAAGGTAGAACTGGATATCAAACATGACCCACATGAGCACGAGCACGGCGTCGAGCCACCGACATTAAACAGAGGCGCTGCTTGTGAGGCAACCCAATGGGAGTAGTTTTCCTTCCTTTTTATTTGTTTATTGATTTCTTAGTTTAATTTATCTCTTCATGCAATTTTGACTTACAATGGGGACAATCTAAGATTTAAGTATGAATGAGGGATAGTAATGTGTATTACTTTCTTATTATCAAAAATCCAAAAGAATAAAATTTGAAAATTTTGAGCTCATAGTTAGTGATGAACATGAACTTTTGAATCACTAGTCCATGATGAAACTTAATTGATAGCATGCAGGTTTTTGAACTAGCTGAACTGTTAACCTTGGAACACTGAACTCTAATGCAAATTATGATTTGACATAGTAGTTGAATATTTTGAGCACGATATTGTCATGACTTGTAAAGTGTGATAGCGTAGTGAAGACGTAAATTGTGTGATAGTCTTAGGTAGTCTTTAATACATGCTAGAGCTTAACTACATGCTCTTTAAGGCGTATGCCTAGACTATTGCGAACAAGAAAGTGATATAGTCGATCTTTGATGCGTTTGAACCTTTCAAGCCTACCATGTAAACAAAATTATCAATAGTACCCTTTGAACTTTAATGTAAAAGAATGGTTGTGTGCTAAGCATACAAACAACCCCCACTGGACATTCTTTAACTAGTTATCATCTTCCTAATGAGCCTAAATATGTCTTATTTCAAACCTTTGAAGGGAGTATGATGTGCTTCATTCACATGCACTTGTTATCAATGATTTGTCAAAAGAATGAAATGCATGCAAGAAAATGGAGTATGATGTGTGTTTCAAGTAAAGATTAAGTATGAGAGAGTTTGATGTGAGTAGAAATAGACACGTCTAGTGCGTTTAATTGTCTACGATTTGGTATGTTTTGATGGATAAATTGATACATATATTACTTAATTGTATATTGTGTAAATGTATATGAATCGCAGAGAAATCGAGCTAATAACGATGAATAAGGATCAAGAAAACGGATTGGAGACGATAAGGAATCAAAGTAGACCAAGGAAAATCATAAATTTGTGTTGAAGACTCAAGATCCATCGCCAAGAAAATAGAGATCAATCGCCTCGGGCAGTCAAATACGCAACGAAAACGTGGGGGTCCTCGTTACTTAATCCATTATTTATCAAATCTCTATACATATGTGAGTAGGATTGAAGTAATAATACACACTGATTAAGAGTTTACTATTTCAGTTGTTAACATTTACAAAACCCTAACAAAAACCTGATAAATATACAAACACATGTACATCAGAACACCCCTAAAGAAGTTCAACTCCTACTCAGTAGTTCAGCTCGCAGTAGAAATCGACTCACAATCCCGTCCTCCCACGTCTATGAGTCCCTACAGAAACAATCACACAACATGGGTATTGATAATCACCATCTCAGTTCTATATCAATAAGAAAGACATAGTACGATAAATCATCATCGTAAAATCTCAATTGTGACTGTTCTGTATCATGCATCCCAAATGCAAATATGTCATGACATGTCTCATTCATCATCCTGTTATAACGGCGCATATATGATATGACTTTTCCGCTCAATATGCCAGTGGAACATCCTCACATCTTAGCAGCATATACAGCTTACCTCTCATGTCATCAACCTCAATAATATGAATGTATACCAACATGAATGTGTACTCATATGATTCCAACACTCATATAATGTAATCTCAACATACAGAAGCAACATCACATAAATCAGTATTCAATACTCGTACGTCAACACATATCTGTCGTGCGACACAAACTATATAAAGTCAGGCATCAATGTTTAACCGCCTCGTTGTCCCATCCCCTGTGATGATGCTATATGAAAATCACCCAGATACAATGCCACAAACCATTTCATAGACAACTACCAAGAAAAATACCACATTTTCATAATCTTGATCTTGCGATCGATCGGTCAATCCCAACGATCGATCGATCGCTCCAACTAATTAATCAGCGATCGATCGTATTTGGTAGCGATCGATCGCTATTAAAGTCTGATTTTCATAAAATGCTACGGCCCTCTAGCGATCGATTGGTCCTCTTTTAGCGATCTATCGCCACAGCTCGCGCGTCGAGCGGTCACATGCAGCGATCGATCGGTCACATGCAGCGATCGATCGCTCCAAGCATAAACCGCCTTAAACTTTCCCCTGTCTCAGCGATCGATTGGCACGATGCTAGCGATCGATCGCTAGACAGCAACACAGTTTCAGAACATGACGATTTTCAAGTTTATCCCTATGGTTCTACCTCCATGCTTCATATCACACCTCCAAACTTGCAGCAAAGGTATACTAAAACATGCTATGCTCATTGTATCAGGAAAAACAAGTTATGTTCTTTAATTCCATGCATACCAAATCAAGAAAACATCAAATATCTACTACCATGCTCAAGTAATTCAACTATTAAGCATACAACTCATATGTTAAGAAACACTACCCAATAGCTTTGATTTCACTTCTTAACCAAGTTAGAGCTTGATTTCCAAGCTTAATCTCAAGTAAGGAAGCACAAGCTTAAGCAACTGAAGAGAGAGAGAGAGTGGTGTAGAGATTTGCTATTGTGGTTTATCATGTGATTTTGAATCTGATTTGAGCTTAATATATCCTTCTTCAAATGAATGAAATGCATATGAAATTTAGCTCACATGCACACACATTCCAAATCAAATTCCAGTGCATGTTTAATTATTAATCAACTACATGTAAATCATGTCATTCCTATACATAACATAGCTCTCTTGCTACATTTAACAAACCATGTACATCAATTCATTGTTTCCAACTATGTTTCATTCATTTCAACATGAATCTTATTCTTTTCATCATATGTCCACGACTCACACTTGGTTCCACCCGAACCCGAGTCCACATCATACAATAATGATTTCATATTACTCAATCATCACATCAAACACATACAATTCATATTGATGCATTACAGAAAAAATCATCCTAGCGATCGATCGGCGATTTCCAGCGATCAATCACTCGCCTAGAAATGAAAAAAAAATAAGTTGGCGATCGATCGGCAATTTCCAGCGATCGATCGTTGAGTAATTGTTGAAAATTTGGGAACTTGATTTCTTTCCTTCCTACATGGACTCTAACATATTCCACCAGTCTCCCTACAATATGGCTCGAAGATCAGACTATTGGGGACATTAGATAGTTAAGGTAGAATAGTTTATGCTTAGTTTTATATTTCTCTTTCAATTTTGTTGAAGAACGCTACGAAGATCAACACGATCGCGGGATTGACGAGCTCGGCGAGAAGTGGCGATCAGATTAGTATCTCTTCCTTTTGCTTTTGTTTATCTTTTTCTTAGTCATGTCTAGCTAGTTTTTAATTCTGGTTGAGGAAGACAAAACTTTGGATTTATTATTTTTGGTAGATTCTTATGCTTTTAATTTTTATTGAATATCAATGTTTCCAGATTTTGTTGATATGATTTGTGTTTGTTTATTGGATTGACAACCTAATAACTTGCATGTAATGTAATGCTAAATTTGATAATTGTTTGATTAATCGAATTTACGAAGCAACTAAGACGGATAATTACTTGTTGTGGTGTTATTAAATTCTTAAGGAAAACAATTTACTAAATTATATAAACTGTTTGTGTTTATGTTGTTTAGATTTATTACTCACTGGTTTTGAATGTTATCATGCTTTTAATCTTGATTGCGTATATACAGATTGAATGATTGATGAAGGTTAAATTAGAACACTTGGACCAATTGACTATTAATAAGGTGATGGAGGAATAGTTTTCCAATGATGATATTCAAATAAAATTGAATTTTGTGAATCAATGAAATAGATTATAATATCCAAGGTAGAGTCGACCGATACCAAGAATCACTTTCATTAGTTTAATCTTGTTTTTTTAATTTTAATTAGTATAATTCAATCTTCACAACTCATCCTTTATTTTAATTGTTTTGTTCTCTTAATTATAGTGTCCAGCTGGTTTGTTCACCATTTCGATAAAAAAGTTATTTTATGTTGCTAACTCAGCTGATATGTTATGTTGCTAACTCAGCTGATATGTTATGTTGAGTGTAGAACCGGCAGCTCAAATGCGACCAAACTACAGAGAAGACCCGATTCACTAGGCTGAATCTTTCATATTTCGCTGATCTGCTATGAAGCGAATCAATCTTGTTACACACTTGATCATAATATCATCAACACTTACATAGATTGTTAACACATTAAAATCAAGATTATTAGGATTTCATAAATTACCAACCTAACGAATAATCACAAGTCTTATGAAACGAGGATTATAGACTCAAAAACCCTCGAGTCACAAGATTAGTAATTATCTTTATAATTATTTGTAATAATCCGTTGTTTATAATATACTGCAAATCTTTTTAATATACATTTTTGAGTAATTAAATTTTCACTTTATTGTGGATTGTATATTTTATCCATTATTTGCACACACACACACACACATATAGATATATATATATATATATATATATATGTTATATATGTATAGTCTTATATATATATTATATATATATTATATATATATTAATATATATTAAAACAAATTTCTTTCATATATTTTTTTCACTTTTTAACCAAAAATAATAAAACCATATAAATAAATTGCTTAAATGTATTAATTTATTTAACGTATCTTGCATAAATTATTCATAAGTTATCTATTTGTCTCTTAATTCATATAGATAGATAGATGGACCAAAATCGTTGACAAAAACCACACTTGCATAAATGACAACCTTAGGATTCACAAATGATCAAATCAGCCGTCGGATCAACGGCGGCTGTGTAAGGATACATCCCTTTCAACGTTTATGGACCAAAATCGTTGACAAAAACAACACTTGCATGAATGACAACCTTAGGATTCAAAAAGATCAAACTCAGCCGTCGGATCAACGGCGGCTGTATACGATACTTTCAACTCAACACAGTCTGACAACTGACACTACTATGAGTCTTCTCTCTCTCTTTCCTCACTCCTGCCATGCACCTCCGATTAAGGAAATCGGATCTTTCTATACGTATAAATATGCATATCTACATATTCAGAAACATCCATTCCATTCCATTCAGAGGCAAGAAACTTCGAGCTCTTTGACTTGGAAAGGGTTAATAATAGCAATATTTATTGAAAAAAATGACTGATTATGGAGCTGCCGGCGGCCAGTACCCAGGTTTCACGGCGGTGGCCACTCATGGGGACACACTATATACAGTACGATAATTTGGTAATAAGTTTGAGATCACCAATAAGTATCGCCCTCCCATTATGCCTATTGGTCGCGGCGCTTACGGGATAGTTTGGTAAGCAATGATTTTTTTTTTTTTTTTGGGGTTATGCGAATAAAAATTATCCATTCAAGTAATTATTGTTTTGTGAAGAATTTCGTGCATAATAGTTGATTACAGTCCATGAAAATAGAGAGGGATTTAGATTTTCTTATTGTTTATGATTATTATTGCTTCTATTGTTATATGAAATCTTGTTATTCACATTTACATTTCCTGCTACACGATTATACGACATAATCTGTCAGTGGTATTTCTTGACCCGGGAAAGTATTTGGATTACTGGAACTGATGGTCTGTGAATTAATGTTAGTTTGAATTGATTGTTGTCTTGTTTTGTTTGTGAAGCTCGGTTAGGAACATAGAGACTAATGAGATGTGGCAATCAAGAAGATTGCAAATGCTTTTGATAAGTATATGGATCCAAGAGGACTCTGCGTGAGATTAAGCTTCTACGACAATTGGATCATGAAAATGTTAGTATTTGTTTTTGGGTTTGACTCTTAAATTTTGGTATTGAGTTTGAACTCTGGCTGTATATATTTCATTGAAGTTGGTAATAAGAGCTTATTTCTATCATTTGAGACTAAAGAAATTGGATCACAGGTCATTGAATTAGAGAGTAATTCCACCTCCATTAAGAAGAGAATTTCCGATGTTTACATTGCCACCGAGCTAATGGATACCGATCTTCACCAAATAATTCGTCTAATCAGAGATTATCAAGGAGGAACACTGTCAGGTAACAATAATATACATTCAAATTTTCTCAAAAAAAGAAAAAAAATACGAACTAATTCTAACATAAACTTTACCACTTTGGCTGCTTTTCAGTACTTCATGTATCAGATCCGAGGATTAAAGTACATACATTCGGCAAACGTGATCCACCGGATTTTAAAACCGAGCAACCTACTTCTGAATGCTAATTGTGATCTAAAGATATGTGATCTCGGCCTTGCACGGCCTAACATGGAAAATGAGTTCATGAGACCGAATATGTGGTGACTAGATGGTACAGGGCACCAGAGTTGTTGTTGAATTCTTCCGAATATACTGATGCAATAGACGTGTGGTCTGTTGCTGCATTTTCATGGAAATGATGAATCGAAAGCCTTTGTTGCTGGAAAAGATCACGTGCATCAATTGAAGTTATTGACAGAGGTATGACTGACATGAAGCTAAAAATAAAGGATTAACTATGGATTTGACCTGGTTTCTTCACCTTTAGCTTGTAAAAAACAATAATGATGTTCAATATCTGTTGCAGCTCTTGGCACGCCCAACGACTCTGATCTTGATTCTAACAAAAACGAGGATGCGAGGAGATACATACGGCAACTTCCACGACACCCTCGACAGAATCTTGCAAAAGTTTTTCACATGTAAATCCACTGGCCATTGATCTAGTTGATAAAATGCTGACAATCAAGCCACTAAGAGAATTACAGGTAATATTCTCTATCTTTTCTGCAAGTTTGATTCGTAATGTATTCTGCTAATTCAGTTTTACTACATGTACTCATAAAACTGTCGGTTTTTCGTGATGTTTCTTTGCAGTTTGAAGAAGCTTTGGAACATCCTTACTTTGAAAAATTACATGATATATCAGATGAACCGGCATGCCCGGAATCATTCTCTTTCGATTTCGAGCAACGACCGTTGACAGAAGAGCAGATTAAGGAGTTGATATATCAAGAATCTTTGGAGCTAAATCGAACTTACGCCTAATACAAATGTTCCGTCTACCATATACTGTATGCTACTGCAATGATCAACAAGAATATTTTGATGAGTTACTAATTACATGGTAGCTATCATATCTTCAAGAATATCTGGAGACTGGAGTCATGATGGGGAATGAAGTGCTTGGTTTCTTGGACAAATGAGAATAAAGTCCTGTTTGATTCGAACCGGGCCTATGATGCTTTTTGCTTGGACTAGGCTTGGTACCTGGGCAAGTTTCCTCAAGCATTGATGTGTTTGATAGGATAATTCTTTTTAATTTTTCTGTAAGGGCTTGTGATTTTTATTACTATTTTTTTTTATTGGTATTGGCTTGTAAGTTTCTCTCATGTACAGAGTGCATGTAAGTTAAACATGGTATTTCTGTTCCAAATATAATGCAATTTGATACCAAGTTTTTAAAATTTTCCGCGTAATTTCCTCTTTCCTCGTCTTTATCTTGATGTGCTTTGTTTTCCTTTATCTCTATCTTTATTTTTCTATGCATTTTCTAAAATTAATTATTTTGTAACACAATGTTGGACCATCGTCTAATGTTGAAACGTCAAATTTGGTAGACCTCTTTTGCACATCTCACCCAAATTGACTGGAGAACCCCCATTTTTGAATGACTCAAAAACAAATGGATTCTTAATATATCAAGCCAAGACTTGATTCCAACAAAAGGTTCAAATTATGGTGTACAGAAGATAAAACCAAGAAATTAATAGCAAATAAAACTTCAATGAGCATGATAAACTGTAATAAGACAGTGGTGAACATTGATGCTTACCCAAATCCAGTTACCATAATCTCGAACATACCACATCAGAACGGTAAGTTAGCCATTCTCTTCAAGTGATTCTTTACACCGACTAATTCGAA
>CAJQUN010002594.1:0-24794 GCA_907163345.1 Haberlea rhodopensis | reverse complement strand
CATCGCCTCAGGCGTTGATTCACCATCGCCTGGTGGCGATCTGCCCTGCAGCTCGCCTAGCCATCGCCTCTGTCGATGTGCGTGGCGATGCCCCTCCTGGCACTCATCGCCTGGGGCGATGATCACCATCGCCTGGGGGATCCTGGCCAGATTGTGCACACTTGAAATTCTTCATTCCAATCTTTTTTCATCACTTAATCTGCACACTAAGTAGATGCATTAGAATAATAAACACAAGTTTTGTTGATCATCAAAACTCAAAGATTGACCGGGGATAATTTAATGCATTAAACGCAACCATGCGTTTAAGGCTCAACAGTATTAGTCGTGGCTTGTAGTCTCAACTGATTATTAGTTGTAATCTCGTTTTCTTTCTTGTTATGCTCCTATTTCTGCTAAAAAAAAAATATCAATATAAAGATATATATAGTACAAATAGAAAATCTGAACTAATAAATATCTAGCATCTAAAGCCCTGAGTCTAACCAACCATACAAGATAACTATATGTTTGAAGATAATAAAATATTTTATAGCAACTACTATAATACATGAATATTGATAACACTTCCAGTAAAACAATCAGATTGTCTATCATGTATAATAAGATAGAATATATTGTAAGTGCTATGGAAAAATCCAGCAAATCAGTCATCACAGTGAACCTCTACTCTGTACAAGAGATGCAGCTCTCTTTGAGATATTTCAGCACATTCTTTTTTTTTCTAATAAGTAAAAATAAATGTATCACTGAATCAAAATATACATAATTCTGGACATAGTCCTATTTTAATGCACATTCAAAAATACATCTAGAAATTATCTCCTAAGTATACATCATTGAGAAACAATTTGTACATACAACGAAATACATAAATTTAATGTGAAGAAAGATCGTGTTTAGTGAATCTGCTTTGTCTTTGAATTTCACCCCATCCAAATATGGTAAACGTTTGCTGCAAAAACAATTGTTCGAACATTGGATAGATGTGAAGTGCACATGGGCGGACGTAAGTGTGGACAAGGAATGTGGCTACGCATTGTCTTTGAATTTCACCCCATCCAATATGGTAAACGATTTGCTGGAAAAGCAATTGTTCGAAAAATGGATAGATGTGAGGTGCACATGGGCAGGCGTACGTGTGGGCAAGGAATGCGGCTCTCAAGCTCCCAGTGGCATAGCCGAGTTGGTAAGGTCTGTGGGGTGAGGGGGGGTATCACTCGGCGCTAGGTTCGATTCTCGTGTGGAGCGCATTCCTTGCTGAAATATTGTGGGTGTGCTCTGGGGTCTTGGCCTGTAGGTCCTCTCCCACAGATGTCTGTCAGCTTGGGCACATCCCTCGGTTTACCTGGTGGCGGCGTTGAGGGGCCGATTTCGTCACCCAGGATTAGTCAGGCGAAAGCTTGGATACCTTGTAAATAAAAAAAGAAAAAAAAGAAAAAGGAATGCGACTCTCAAATTTGAGGGTATTTTTAATTTTTAAAAAGAGTGTTTTGTATATCAATGTATTATTTATTATTTATAAATTGTTAAAAAAAAAAAATAGAAGTCATTCTCTCCACACATCTCAATGCCCTCAGCAACTCCAGCGGCCGCTGCCGGCGTTGTGCAGAATCAAAATTCTACACGCCACCCGACTTTTAAAACCGAACCAAAACTACTTTGTCCGCTGGACCCGTCTTCGTCATCATCGGTGTTTCAATGCGAATCGATGGATTCGAAGAAGACCTAACCCTATCCAAATCACAGTTCCTGACCCGACTCGAACTTGTGAAGCGCCGTTCGCGCAGGGTCAAACAGTTGGCCCGAATTTATAGGGACCATTACTGGGCATTGATGGAGGAGCTCAAACCGAAGTACAGAGAATACTATTGGGAGTTCGGCAAAAGTCCCTTTCAAGAAAACGAAGAGGTGGATAGAATTAATCGGAACCGAAGGGACTGTGCCACTGCAATGGCAGAGGACGCACATGGAAATGAAAGTAATGAGAATGTGGGGTTATTACTGGGAATCATAGTAGGTGTGGGGTCACGGTTGCAAGGCCAAGGCTATGGCGATGACGAGGTTTGCCATATGCATATACTGTCCGATGCTAAGCAGAAGCTCTACAAGGCTTGCAAGTTCTCAATCAAGAGGTTTGGATTAATTTTTTTAGCGTATAAACTACTTAAGAGTCTGCTGAGTATAGCAAATTTATGGCATTATGACTATATATTCATTGAGGTTTTGTACATCGTGCATTCAAGATTTGTCTTTTTTGATGATGTTGATCTGGTAGGAGGCACAGGTTGTTCTTTTCGATAGGAGAGAAGATATGTGGACATCTCTTTTGTGGAATTTGGTAATGCGTGATTGTGGTGAGGAAAGATTGTTTTTTTCCCCTAACTGAAAAGAGTCATGCAAAATTTAAGTAGCAGGGGATGTTTCTGGAGTAGTATTTGACAATGCGTGATTGTGGTGAGGAAACATTGTTTTTTTCTTAACAGAAAAGGTGTCATGAAAAATTTAGATAGCAGGGGATTTTTCTGGAGTGGTGATGAAATATGGTAGAAAAATACTTTAAATTTAAAACTATTTTTGATCCACATTACGTGTGTAAGGAGATGGTGGTCGGTTTGAAAGTAAAACAATGACCCATGTATATTCCCTTGTGAATTGCGAATTGAGAGCATTTCAGGTGCTTTTTTTGCTCCAACCGTTGTGCAAATGCCACGTGTGCTAAACATTTATAATTATTGTTTCCGTAGAATTTAACCTCGAACACAAATAATCCCCGCCTCGTTCTCTTTCCATCTTGTGCAATTTCTGATAAAAATGGTCATGTTAGTTTTAAATTGATAAATAGTAGAAGAAAAATCTTGTTGGAAATGTCTGTTACACAATAGAAACTTTACTTCCCGAGGTAAATATATATGATCTGTGCTTATATTTATTTTAAACAACACATGGGGATGCGAAGATGTTTTCCGTATGCATTGAAAATGAGAGTGTCTCGAAATTTTGTTTTATATTAGTTTTTTCCTTAACGCTTATAGTCATGAAACTATTTAATTTTTGGTAGTGTGTATTGCATTCATTCGGTATCACCTAGTCACAGGATAACTAAAAACCATAGACAAGAAACAAAGAAACAAGCTAGCATGCATACTGTCTTTCAACCGGCCTGATCCCACTAGTCTAAGCTGAGAAATTTCTTTGTGTGATTGGCCTGAAAACTGACTATTTAGATCTGATTCAGAGGTCTCTTATGGATTCGTAAGCTGCTGGAAATGCCTGATAGCACACCAAATTCCCTTAACCGAAACATTTGAAGGAGAAACAAATAATTCATACTTCTGAAATAGCTTACGAAATTATGAAATGGAAGCCCACATTTATGTTACTATCCTAAATAGCATAGGAAATTGACAAAATAAAAAATTTAAATAGTTGTCATAAAAAACATCCGAGAATTGAAAGAAAAGGTTTAGCTGCTTTGTTTTTTGAAAACATAACTCTGATCCTTGTAGAATAATAACCATTTAAACATTTTTATCATTATTAAGTTTTATAAAATAGGTTGAGGCTAATGCCTATAATAGCATTTTTTCTCCAAAAAAGTTCTTTTTTAGCGGATTGTGGCAATCAAGCATTTTGTCATGACAAGATTCATGATCAAGTTGTATAATTTTCAAGTAAGGCAATGTCATCTTGAAATTTGTAGTTGATGCATACCCTACTGTACTGTTCAGATTATGTTATTGTATCAATTCCATCGTAACAAATATTTCATCATTGTTAGTTAACAATTATATCATTTATATATTATATTTAATGACGTTTATTACTATTCGAACTCTGTTTAGTTATTATAATCAGGTTTTCGTATTACAATACACTCTCTTGAACTCTTTATTCTAATTTTTTCATACTATAACTTTTATTATTATTGACATATATACATATTTCTCATATAATTTGTTTCAGATTAAGCCATTTACATAATAAAATACCATTCTTTCTCTGAATCGTATATATTCATGTCATTTCTGTGATCAATTTGATCAACATTTGTTATCCCCACTTACCATGAACTCATAATTTTGGTGTAATGTACATACACATTGATAATATATCCATTTAGAATCCGAAGTACTTTTTCTTTCTCCCCCAGCATAGTATCAGTTTATCATTGATCCTTGAATATATATGTGTTTTTTTACAACATTCCATTTTTTGGACCCTAATCACTACTCAAGTCTTTAATGTTTTACATCTATCATGAAATTAAATTTCTCAATAATAACTTAGCTTTATATGAGGCGGTAATTCAATATGGTGTTGGAGACGGGGCAAATAACAATCTGCTTCCTGTGTCAACTTTGGCGAGTAACAATCTGTTGCTATTTCTGTGTGCTTTTTGGGGTGGGTTGATGGGTCAGGCACTCAGGACTTGAGGTGTTGCACTTTATGTGGGTGGGTCTTAAATTTACTTGTGTGAAAATGGTCGCCCATCTGCATGTACCATGATTTGAATTAGGTATATCATTAATCACGGGTGATTAAGTATGGATGGCAAGCGATATGTTTTTTTTTCCAGATGCTGATTGCCCCATATATATATGATTTTGGAGGATAACTAATATTATGTTACTGTTTCTCCATGATCTGAGAAATATCCTTTGTTCCTGTTGTGAAGTCTTGAACTGATGTCCATATATATGAAAATACCAAGAATTGTGATGCCTTGATGATGAATATAGTAATTATTGCTAGGATTTTTGGCACATAACATCAGGATGGTATCTCAGCCAATTTATTACCTTAACGGATACTGATTTTCACTGCATTGAATTCTTTTATTTACTTGAAGATGACGGTCCTTGCCACTTGTGATTGTTTATGCCAGTTCAACTACTGGGCCGATACTCTGTGGGAAACCAATACTAAGATCAACTGTTCCTTCTTATTGCCCTATCCATTTTCAAAAGGCTGAAATGCACATGGCACGCGCTCTAAAGAAGGCGGGTCTCAATGTCTTCCACAAGCAAGCTTGCTCCTAAGTTCCATGTCCTCATTGCAGAGTATGTACGACAAATCCAACACATGAGGAGAGCTGCACGAAAAGCAAAGCTGGAAAATGCTGTAGTCAAGGAGGACAATTCCTGAAGCTCATGGCCTGGAAAAATATTTGCTGTAGTGTGTGTATTCTTTTAATCCTCGAGCTAATTGATGAGCATGCTAGTTGTAAAACGAGTAAAGAACTTCTTAGATGCATACGGACTAACTCAAGTTTAATATGGGACATAATAAAACTTGTGGTGTATAAAATCTTGTGCATATTCATTCGTCTATTTTTCTTTTTCCTTTTGTTGTTCTGTTCTATCGTAATGTATTTGCACCGGTAAGTGTTGCTTTAAGATCTGTACTAAGACTTGGTGCTGATAAATTTGATCTGTCAGTGATTGAAACCACTTGTGTTCATAACAAATATGAACGATCCTTGATTAATGTGATTGAAAGATAGAATCTTGATTAGATAACTGTTCTTGGATAGTTAACAAAATTGACATAATGATGTGCTCAGTTGTATATGAGTTCAGTGGTTCATCAGTTATGGTGAGCTGCGGGGCTGGTGCAGGTATGGACATTTCGGATTGAAGCTAATCTTTGTGTTCATCTCCGACAGTGAGGAAACGTTCCTTCCAGTTTCTTAGTGTCAATCTTTAACCCTCAAGACAAAGGAGTTTAGTAAATGTGAATCGTGAGTTCTTCACTATCATTTGGTTAGGCTTCGTAATTGTTCCAATTAAATTTTTATTTATATTTCTGAATGGTTGTTAAAGTGTATTTGGTTGAGGAAATTTTGAAGGTTATTCCTTTTAACTTAGCCAAGTATGTACCAATGAACATTTAATTTACATTATTATTTAAGGTAATATTACTTGCACTCTATTTTTTTATTGGCAAATTAATAATATAGTAGAGTATATGCAATATTAATGGATATTATTTGCCTAGTGTATATTGTAGGGTTGTAAACGAATCGAATCGAGTCGAATATGAAGAAAATTTTAAGGCTCGAATTCAGCTTGAAATAAGTCTATTCGAGCTCGAGCTCGATTCGAAGTTCGAATAATTTAAAATTTTGGCTCAAGTTCGGCTCGAAAAATTCGAACATGCTCGCGAGCTATTCGAACTATTACTCGAAAATAAATACTCGAAAGGCTTGAAATATATTTATTTAATATAAAATTATATATATTAATAAAATATTAAAGCTCGCGAGCCTATCGAACAAAATAATTTGGGCTCGAGTTCGGCTCGAAAAAAAGTTCGAACATGTCCGAGTTAGGCTCGAATTCGATAATTTCGAATACGAATAGAAATATTTTTCGAGCCGGGTCAAAAAGCTCACGAACAGGCTCTGTTCGTTTACACCTCTAGAGGTATATCTCATTATCTTGTGCTTTATAAATAACTAAATGAGCATACCTTGACATGATGTTTTTCTGACTTCAAATTTTCTATTTTTTTATATGTGGGGGGAGGAGAAATTTTTGTTAACAAGTCTCGAACCCGAGACCAAGCCCCAAATTAGGGACCAATGTGTAAACTGTGCTACATGCCCGTGGCGACTTAAAATTAGATTATTCGGTTCGTTTATCCCCATTCTTCAACACATTAAAATGCAAGATTACATCTAAATATCTATAATTGCGTTTCATGATTGCATGCATATCGATTACATACCAGCCCGGATAAAAAATAGCTTGCGGGTGTGAAGTGCATTACAAATTATTTCGTCACCTCTAAATTGGTTAGTTTTCCGATTCCCACCATTATTTAAAATAGAACACCAGTAGACAAATTCAACCCATAAAACGAGAATACCACAACCCTCCTTGCTGTGTAGGGGCAGCGCAGATCAATGATAATATTTGCATTTAAGTGTAGCTACTGTCACAAGATACTGTCTGCGGATCTCAATTCGTCAACCATTATTTAAATTTTGTCGCTGTAACTATTATGATATACGGGCAACAAACCAATTAAATGAGTTTGAGGCCCAAGATCACTTGGTCTAGTGACATAAACCTCTCTCCAAATCGGAAAGTAATGGGTTCATATCCATTAAAAAAAGAGAGTTTGAGATGGAATCTTATGTGGGTCATTTTATAGATATTTGTGAAATGACATTTGTGTCTTTTTTTCCTAAATTTGAATATTTTTAACTTCATGAGTGGATGAACTCCTTTTTTCCCCTAAATTAAAAGATGATCAGTGTTTTACTGTTTTTAATGGCAGATTGTGCACAGGCCATGATAATTATCTGGGTAAATTATGACAAGAAACCCTGGGTGATAAAAAAGTTGAAATAACGTTTGTCATAGTTTTAAAGTAGTAACCCCACCGGAATCTCGAATAATGAACTGAAGTTAAGACCATATAAAGTGACATAACAACTAATAAATCTTTAATATTAATAGATTGTAGTAAGCTACATGAACCATAAAATGAATCAAGTCGGGTTGCGCACATATGTCATCTTCTCCAAGAGCTTTTCTAGGTCAAAATATTATCATTGATGCGTTGGACTCCAAATCTTTATATATACAACGATATGTACTGAAAATAAAGCAGTCAACATGCCCACCCACCAATTTTAATTGCATTTGGCATTGACAACGATGTTCTTGGTATCTTATGAAGTACTATGGAGAGGATAAACTTTAGGGTTATGTTTATATAATTAATTTAATCTAAGATGTGATTTGAGTTAGAGTTAGAGCTTAAGTTACTTGAAGTGAGAGGGAGAAATTCAAGTAATACAAGATGTCAAGATGAGATATAGGAGATCAAGCCATCTCGATCCTAAAGATTTGAGACGAAAAGCGATTATCGGTGATCATAGATTAAGTTTCTTCAATGAGATGAATTTTTATAATTATCGCCTTCAAATAAATATTTTCTACGGTAGCATCATGGTCAGTGCATAACTAAGCAACACCCAATACATTTTCGCATACTTTTTATCAATCACAAATATTAATTAAAAATGCTACCTAAAAAGAGGAGACGAATAACAATTTCCATGAATTTAAAATAGCAATAGTCACCACCAATTTGATGAAGTGGTAATTAAACTCGATCCCTCGATCATGTTAAGTGAAATAAGAGTAATTAAAGAAAAATTGATCTTTTGCTGGGAAAAAGATATACAGTGAACATTTACCATTTTAAGGTAACAGTAGCTACCATCAATTTGGTCAGTTGTTGGTGAGTGAGTGTGGTGAGAATAAATGAGTCGTTGGGTGCTACGACTAGGAACTTAATGCTCTGCTAGAAATTTAGGTATTATTTTTTGTAAACACCCTACATTTAAGAGCTATGTATCTATACGATCTATTATGTTTTTAAAATTGTCCTCTTCGTGCCACCACATCTTGGTTGAAGTGACATAATCATCTCCAACTAGAGGAGATGTCTGGATTCGAATATAGGATAACAACTTCCCTCACCACTTATAGTTGTTCTAAAAAAAATTGTCCTCTTCATACAACACTATGCATTCTTTGCAAATCAAAATATTTGATCAAGATCATATATTTAACCAACCCCTTAATTAGGCTCAATATTTATTTGATTTTAGACTAACTAGATTGTGTAACCAATAACTTTTAGCCTGAATAATTTTAGTAAACCCAAAGTTTAATCGACATTTCCTAAATTTAATTTTTAAAAAAATAAAAATATGATTTTTTGAAGAAAAAAAGTTAAGATGAAGATAGAGGGATATGAATAATAGATTCGAATTGTTAGATAATCATTTCATTAAAAAAAATTAAGTGCAAACTACGAATAAATTCTCATCTCCAAACATAACTTTAACATTCCTCCCTATGTCAAATAATCTCCCTATTATACTTCTTTTCTTTATTCCACTCCCTACCAACCTCAAAAGTCATAAAAACACTTACTTTAATTGCATAAAACTCCCTAATGCTTCTAGGATTTTACAAAAACACCCAAAATCTCATTTTTCTAATAAACAACTCCTTGATAAGGGATACGTAAATGCAGGGGCAATGAACTTGAGATCCTTCAGTTTCTGTCATCTTGGGAGAACCCAAGAGCATAATTTTGAAAAAGACTCACAGTTCATGATAAATTAAAGCCCTAATATTCCATTATATGTAAAATTAAATAACATGTTCATCATGCTTCCGTATTATAATAAAATTTTAACAAACTAAAATATACATTTTTTACCATAACGGCACCGAGTGAGGTGGGTTGCAAAGCCACCAGTCAAAAACTTACTGCCCCCAGACTGTTTTACGAATGACTCCTCACCATCCAACATCAGCTCTCAGGTGAGGTTAGTCTGTCAGTTATCCGACTCCTTCAGAAACCGCACAGCACAACCCTAATTCGTTTCCAACCTTATGGCGTAAGGTATAACAAGATATAAGAAAGATTTAAAGAAATCTGGGGAGATAGATGGACAACAACCTTTATTTTATTCTGCAATACTTATAATACATTAAAACGTCTCCTTTTGGGAGGAGACAAACTTGTTTAGCCTCTCATATAGATGAGGCTTGACTCAATAATAAATAAATTAAATTACAGAACAATATTACAGACGCTTATGTAATGAAAGAAAGAAAGAAAAGAAAATTTACCAAGCTATGAAAGTTGAAGATTACAAAGCTTAGAGACTACAATTTTATTCTCAGAAACTATGGGGAATTTTCGATGTCCTTAGCTTCCTGAACGAGTGCCATTATATAGGCATGAATCCGGACTTTAACTTCGGATTCCAAATCTTGATAGTTGTTAGGTGCTAAGTGCGCCTTAACTTTCACGTGGTTTGGCATCTTTGTTTGGTTATGCCAACTTTTCTCGTGAGTGGTCCATTATTTTGTCTGAGTGCGTTGAACAGTTACCGCACCTTTTCCTTTGTATGGGAATCTTTACATTATTGGTTTTTGTGGTCCCCGAGCTTTAGGAAAACAGGCTCTCTTGTCAGCAGGTCTCTTGTCCCTTTCTGCCTCTGATCTGTCGGGTTTGGATCGGAATCCTTTCCTGAACTCTGGTTCTTTCTGCTCCGGGCATGCTTGGAAAATATGGTCTATTCATCGGCCAATGTGTGCCATGTTGCAGAATTTTCGGTAGGTTTCTTTTCCCGTCGGAATCTTGTTTTCCCAAAGAATCCTTCTTTTTGTTTCAAAGAGTTCTTCAGCAAATCTTGTGGAGGATCCTGTCATGGAATTCAGCATGAACGTTCCGTTGGCTGAATTCTGAAAGAATTTGAATGAGTATTTGACTTTGTCCATTTTCGTTAGACAAACCCAAAGACCCCATGTACGTCTGGTTGAAACTTCATCTTCCGTAATAGTCCAAGCCAAAATGGTATACCTTCTGGTAGCACCATTTTTATATTTTTAAGGCGTTTCTATCTGGTCTTATGAGCTTGATAAAATGAAAAGCTTCAATGAAGCCTTTCTTCGCTTGTTCTGGAGCAGCACTTAAAAAATACAACTCCAAGATATCTCATCTGGCCAAATGTGGATTATTGGCCAATGTCTCGTGAACAGCTTCTCTGATCTATTTGCGAATTTTGAAATTTCAGAGAATGCTGGTGCAACAGTATAAACCGAAGCAAGAGCTCCGAAATTATACCATTCTTGACTTCGTTTGGATGGCTTCCTGGCTTCATCCAAACCCTCGGATATTTCCGGAGATATCAACAATAGTTTTGTATGGGTTGATACCACGTCTGGTTATTAATTTCTCCCAAGTACGTTGGTAATCCTGCATAGGTGAAGAAATTAAATCATCACTAGTTTGAACCCTAGAAGTGACAGTCATTGGCCTAAGGTTCAACTCTCCCTCTTTTACCCAAGAGGTGCTGGGTTGATTTGAAGGTTCAGATTGTGACAACACCTGACCCTCAACCTTCGCTACAGCTTGTACGTCCTCAAGGAATGCATCATCTGCAACACTCGTGACAGGGTACTTGAATCCCTTGCATCCGGGTTAGATGAGCCACGTTCTCTAAACACTTCTTTCTGCACCGTTGGTGGTGCGGCCTGAAGGATAGGCCCTTTCAAGACTTCAAACAAACGTTCATGGTCCCGAAAGCATGCTCGTATGTGATCAGTAACAAGTTCCTGATCGGCTCGTTGAAGCCGTCCTGCGACCTCAGCATTGAGACAAAGTGTCCCAAAGTCTAGTTCTAGGATCTCCAGGTTTTCCCTGAGATTCCTTAGTCGTTTCAGGGTATCACTATCAATGTGTCCCTCAATCTCGTGTTAAGAAATCTACAAGAACATTTTTATTAGATTTCACTATGACAATATCATAATCATAATATTGGCATGTAGCTTGCCATCCTAAAAGTCTAGCATTTTCTGGTTTTGATTCAATTTTATATTTCAGAAAAGACTTAACACTAGTGTTATCTATTTTTAAGAAACTTTTTTGCAAGTAAGAATAATGGCATTTTTTGAAAGCCTTTCGAACTGCAAAGAATTTCTCGTTGTTGTGACATCTGATAACTTCGATGTTGTCAAATAGACCGCTGCAATATCTGCATGACACTTCTCCATCTGGCGTGGCCTTCATAAGTCTGCAGCCCACCAATGATCACTGGCATCTGTGTATAATACTAGTTCATCATCGTCGTTTGGAATTGCAAGCTTTGGTAGTTGCCTGCAAACTTCTTTAAGCTGTTTGACAGCTTGTCTGTGATCTTCATTCCACAAAAACTTAACATCTTTCTTGAGTAGTGGACTGAACACCTTCCTGTGGTTTGCTAGATTGTTGATGAACATTCCAGCAAAATTAACAACTCCTAAAAAACTCTGAAGTTGCTTTAAATCCTTGAGGTCATCCGGATATCCTTGTACTTTTTCAACAATATGATTCTACATGATGATTCCATATTCGTCGATCTCGATTCCAAGGAACTCGATTTGTCTTGTAGCAATTACTGCTTTCTTTTCGGAAAGCACTAATCATTCCTTGTAGAAACATCTGAAAAGATTTCCATGTTTAAGATGCTCTTTCATGTTTTTTGATGCTATGGGGATGTCGTCAATATAAACGAATATGAAGCTTAAGTAATCTTTGAAAATATTATCCATCTTTCTTTGATATATCTGGGGAGCATTTGCCAATCCCATTGGCATAACATTCCATATATAATGTCCTTGTGGTGTGTAGAATGCTGTAAACTTTCTGCTTGCTTCCTCCATTTTAATCTGGTAGAATCCAGACTTACAATCGAACTTAGAATACACTTTGACATTCTTGATGATATTTACCAAATGTTATCTGCTTGAGACAAAATATCCATCGAACTCCAAAATTTCTTTGATCCCTTTATAGTTGATCACCAATCTGGCTTTCCTCGTTTGATTTCTCCATGATTCCGAACAAGACATCATGGATTGCTGCACCATCCTCCGTTCCTTCTTCCCGTCGGACTTGGTCTTGATTTCAACTCCTTAACTCGGGTTTTGAACATCACAATGGTTTTCAAGAATCTCCTCCTGATGTTTAATCATAATTTTCATCTGACTCTGGATCTGATGGATATGTGCAGGGACATGGTATTGAAGGTAGTCATAACGCTGCACTGTCGTCTGGATCTCTCTAAGATAGGATCTCTCTAAGATCTTGGGATATCTTAGAAGAATCTGGCTCGATTTCTCGAAATGTTGGTTCTCCCATCCTAATCATCTGGTCCGGACCCTGTTGGATCATTGGGTCTGGAACAACGTCATCGTGTTCAGGATGATCGTCTTCATGAAGTTCGGCTAACTGAAACTGTAGTTGGAGGTTCACTTGATGAAGTCACTTAGCCATCCTTTCCAGTTTCTTGTAATGGTTTATGCCTGGTTTGCATAAACCTGTTCCTCGTAATAGTTTCCACTTATGGTTGAAGCATTGAGCTTCTGTCATATGTTTCTGATTTAGTGCTTCCAATTCTTGGAAGTACCACTTGTATGAATGACACTTCGAACATTCGTTCAGGTCCATATTATCTTGAATCGTCTCCTCCGTATATGTTACAAATTAATATTCAAGATATTATTATAGTATTTCCAGAATAAACATAGGCTCTGATACCAATTTCGCAAAGTCGGATCGTAAATGACAAGTTTATTAGAAACATGGTAAAACTTTGGGGGTAATCTTAAAAAGTGAATAAAACTTCAGGGGTATAATGCAATTATTAATCATTCTTACCACTTGTAAGAGTAATTTGGTAAAGTGTTGTGGGGTAGGGAGTGGGGATGGAGATGAAAGTATGATTGGAGAGTTAGAATATAGAATAATGGATACGTGGAGTTAGGTTAAAGAAATGTTTGGGTATTTATCGATAGTTTACCCAAAATTTAAGATATATTTGAAGCTGGAAATTCAATAAATACATGGTCATTAAAGTCAAATGGTTGGTGGCCTAGTGGGTCTGGGTTGTCCAAGGGCCAACCATATGAATCATGCGATGGGGGGTAGGGGGCTACAAAGTAGAACAGGGCCACTCGACGTTGTCTGCTATACTGATAAACAATAATTATTCTGTGTATTTTTCAATTTGGGCATTCTTTATATTTTGTATGGTATGCACGGACTTATTGAAAATGTAAATGGGATTCAAAAAATTCAAAATTAAGTCATTATTAGAGTGATACTAATATAAGTTATTTTATAGAAACTATATCCTATATTACAAAATAATATAAATAAGTTAGCTCTTCAAACTATTTAAAAAATAATAATAATTTATTCATTAACCATCAAAATTTCACGCAATTACTATTCAAAACAAATTTAATTATAAAATGTAGGATCAAACGCTTGCCATTTTACCAAAAACTATAGGTGATGATAACGGTGCAACTCAAATCTTTTAAACCGTACAACAACACTAGCACCATGTTTCGATCAATCAAATATCAATGACAATTGGTGTACCCTAGCAATCCCCCTCCCAATTACTGCATCCTTGCAACTCATGAGACTCGAATACGTGACCTTGATCAATTGTATGATCAAGAACTTATCGCTTTACCAGATGATGGTAACAGTTCGATTCAAATTTTTAAACCGTACAGCACCACAAACACCACATTTCGTTCGATCACACAGCAAGAACAATTGTTGTACCCAACATAAAATATTATCTAATATTCTATACTAAATTTGGAAAACAATTATATATAAAATCTACGATATTAATTTACTAGTTTATTGGCACCGCACAAGGTGCGGTGCCAGATACCAACATGTTGATCATTTTTTTCTTAAATTGATCGAAAATAACATTTCAAATAAATTATTTTAACAAACATTTTAAAAAAAAACGACAATGCTACTGTAATTAAATTGGAAAAAAATAAACAAAAGACTTGCTCTAACTTTTTTTTTTTTTAAATGATGCTCATCTCACTAAAAACTGAAAAAAAAAAAAAACATTTGAAGAGTTCTGCGCATGAACAACCGATTAAGATATTTTTTTCCTAGTTGGTTTAGGCCAAATCTGGTCATCAACCAAAAAAATTAAAGCGAGCATGCTACTGTAATTGAATGGAAAAAAATAACCAAAGGACCGACTCTAACTTTTAAAAAAAAAACATGATGTTCATCTTACTATAAATTGAAGTTGCGCGTATCAACAATCGATTAATATATATTTTTCATGTCGGTTCAGGTTAAACCCGCACATCAACAAAAAAAATTTTTGAAAAAAAAAACATTTTTAAGACAAATAATTGTAATAAATAGTGAAATACTATTCATTACTATTCCTTGCAATAGTACTATTCCAAACTCTTACACACTTATTATTATATTATATAATAATATATAGTTAGTCGAGAACAAGCACATATTAGCAACATGTCATTAGTGAGCCAAAAATCAAAATGTATACAAACAAGCAAAACTAACGACCTGTAATCTACCAAAAATTCATCATGCCGAATATTTATAAAAATTAATATTAAAGTTTGTCACGACGAAAACATATTTTGAACTCTCTGTTTTTTTGAAGTCAGCTCATATAAAAAATTATTATTAAAGTTTGCCACGACGAAAACATGTTTTAAACTCTCTGTTTTTTTTAAAATCAATTTATACTTGACAAAATCAACAAGATTTTTTCTAAAAAAAAGAAAACATTTTAAATTTAAAACAATTAAGATGAGAGGGATGCACTATTGGGGCAAAGATCAAATCTTTCCAAACAAATCCGTATTTATACAAAATAATAATAAATAACAAAAATAAAAGAAAATAGGATGGACGTTTACTGTTCATACCCGATGCAAAAAAATAATAAATAACAAAATAAAAGAAAAAAACAAAAGAAAAAAAATTGAGATAAGAGGGATGTACTATTGGGGCAAAGATCAAATCTTTCCAAACAAATCCGTATTTATACAAAATAATAATAAATAACAAAACTAAAAGAAAATATGATAGATGTTTATTGTTCATAGGAACAGTACTCGATGCAAAAAAATAATAAATAACAAAAATAAAAGAAAAAAAACAAAAGAAAAAGGAAAAAAAAAAGAAAAAAAACGTATGGTTACTGTTCATTGGAACAGTAACCATACGCGGCTTAAATAATAAATAACAAAATTTGCCACAACGATATCCTATTTTGAACTCTCTGTTTTTTTAAAATCAATTCATACTTGACAAAAACAACAAGTTTTTTTCTAAAAAAAATAAAAAGAAAACATTTTGAATTTTAAAAATTGAGATAATGATGCACAGTTGGGTCAATGGTCAAATCTTTTCAAACAAATCAGTACTCATGCAAAAAAATAATAAATAACAAAATAAAAGAAAAGAAAATAAGATTGACGTTTATTGTTCACGGGACCAATACCCGATATAAAAAATAATAAATAACAAAAAAAAAGAAAAAAGAAATAAAAAAAGAAATAAAAAAAAATTAAAAAAAAAGAAAAAGACGTAAAGTTACTGTTCATTAGAACAGTAACTTTACGGCTCTTATATATATGGTCTAATTAATTTCGTTTTTATATCATTATTAGCAAGATAACAAAAAAAAACATCCAAAGAGAAAATCATGGTCACCCCTGAATCCTAACAATTAGTTTATGTCACTGAATATGAACTCAATTATATAGGTATAATAATATTAATATGTAATAAATAGCACGGAGACGAAAAAATAAAAGTAAGACAACTTGGATAGAGACAAATTAAACGAACCAAAACTTTCCAACTAAATTTTCGGTGTGTTTAATAATTTGATGCGCGTTTTAGATTTAACTTGGGAGAGCTGTCGACTCCAACTCCGTCCCTGTATGATTCATCCAATGTTCTGCAGACATCTTCAATACATATTATACGCTGAGGAGTGCAGGAATCTTTTTGAGATGAGCTATTAAGTCATAGCGAACATGTCGGGTTTTTCCTCTGATGAAGAGTGTATCTTTTTGGACTGGGTCAATCTTTTGGTACTTGTGCTTTCTCCAGACTCTTTATTTCAATGATTCAAATTTGATTTGAATACATGAGATCAAATTTTAGCTCTTATATATAAGCGTAATGACTAGGTCTAATTTCTCAGATAGGACCCATATAGAATGTACTGTACCATCAATTCAATAAGATTCAAGAATTAAATACTCAACAACTAATTAATTCATTTGCAATTTGCAGTATTCCTCCACTCAGAATTAAACATAGTTGGTGTTCGTTGGAAACTAAAAACATAATTGCGAACTACTTCATTCCAACATGTTAATTGGGTAATCCTAATTAATTTTATCAATAAAATTGATCACAGATTTAAAGATATTTAAATGAAATTATTCATTAATGAATGTAATAAATTAAGTTTAGGCGAGATTAAATAATTGAGATTCAATGATGAAAACTTATGAATTTGTTTATAATTCATTTTGTCAAATATTTTAAACAATAATATACGTCGAGGATCCATAAAAGAAGAATAAATTTAAAAATGATCTCGTAGAATAGAGGTTTTGCAATACTATACTTATATGACTTATCAAATATAGTCACACACGTAAATTATTTTTAATAAAAAATAATCTCAAATTTTATTTTAATCAATACTAATCCCAAAGTTTGGTTTCTAAATCAAAAGTGGTATCAAAATATCATATTCAATTCGGATCCCACTTTTATTAAAAAAATAATTTTCGTTGTACTGAATTTGTTGAGATTAATTTTGATTAAAATCAATTTATGTGGGACTATATTTGATTAGCTTTTTAACACAATCATGTATATCGTGAAAGCTCTTTATCGCTATTTAGGTTTACGCATTGGAGATGTCATGTTTCTACAAATGAGTTGAGTGATTTGGGAGTTGCTCGCTAACCAGATCAATCTTATATAAACAGATAGGCATTTTCATCAGCAAGAGTCGATTGGTTTATTTGATGCTACATTTAAGGGACTGTCATAAGAGTATATCTTATCATACATTGAGAATATTCCAAATGAAATATTCTCAATATATGATGGATAGAGCCCTAAGAACAATACCATGGGGTAGCATCAAAAAATCCAATCGAGTTCGAGTGCTATGTTGAGTGTACTAGGTGGAACTAAGGCACTGAATTTTTTTGCCAAATCAAATTCCAATCAATATCACATCTTCCTTCAATCCCATGTGGTCCCCTGTCGCTGCCATAACTAGTATATATAAATGCGTTAGTCGAATCAAGAAAAGAGTACCTCAGTCTTCACATATGGGAACTCTCGACCCTAATCACCATGCTGCCATCCAAGACCTAAAGGTTACCATCCTCAGCTCAACCCTAATACCACCATCCCGACAAAATCCTAAATCTATTTTCTTGTCCAACATAGACAAAGTCCTCGATTTCAATGTCCAGACAGTGCATTTCTTCCCTCCGAATCCAGAGTTTCCCCTCCAAGTAGTGGCCACTAGGCTTAAAAAGGCTATAGAGAAACTCATGGTTCCTTATGACTATTTGGCTGGAAAGTTGATCCTGAACCACCAGTCCGGGCGGCCAGAGATCGACTGTAATGGACCGGTGTAGGATTCGTGGTGGCTTCCACGGAGTTTAAAATGGAGGAGATTGGGGATTTGGTGTATCCTAATCCTGCATATAGGGAGCTTATAATCCAGAAGTTGGATGATGTTAAAGATGAACAGCCACTTTGCATTTTTCAGGTATGTATGCATGTGTATATGATATTTATATACATAATTTTTCTTAACTCTGCTATCCGTTAAGATAGAGATGAATGTATATTCGTCTTGCGTGGTCTGTTTTTATCGGGGCGGAGCCAACATTTGAGATTAAATGTAAATGAGTTAGAATGTATATCAAAATGTACATAATGTTTCTCAAAGTCTCTTGTGAATTTTAAAAAAATGGATTTATTTTTTGAATTAAGTGTTTGGAAGTGTTTGAAAAGTTAACACTTCATAGGGGAGTGTAATAAATTAGATGCGGTCCTCACCTCAAGCTCAACTACTCAAATATTAAATTTATTAATGGCAGGCCATTATTCTCTGCCATAATTGAATATTAAAGAGTTGAGTGTAATTAGATATAGTAATTTTGGGTTTTTGAAATAGAAAAGACAATGTTTTGTCAAAATCAAGAAGCAAAACCCCAATTATTTGGGGAGGTAAGTGGATAATAATTATCGGCGTAACAAATTCTTTTTCAGGTCATTAATTCTCTTTGGCCTATGGGTCCTTTGACATGAATGTAGTTGAAATATTACTGGCTCTAGGTACGGAGAGGGGCGGAGGGAGGGGTGCGGGGGCGACAGCTACAATCGTATTTATAGATTTTTTTAACAAAATATTTGCCAAATTATAATCGTGGCTTCGGTTCTAGGTACACGATGCACGTGTGCGAGTGCAATCCCTCCTAGTTCCTGTCATCAAGTTAAATTAGTTCAAGATTATTTTAATTGTTTACCCTTAAATTGGCAGGTGACTTCGTTCAAGTGTGGTGCTTTTGTATTGGGAATCTCCACTAATCATATGTTGTTTGATGGAACGAGCTTCAAACATTTCTTAGAAAACCTAGCTTCACAAGCATTTGAGGATAAACCCTTAGCCACCGTGCCATGCAACAACCGTCTCCTCCTCGCAGCTAGATCACCGCCGCAAGTCACATTCCCTCACCCCGAATTACTCAACCTCAAACTCCCCCTCGGCGAAGAATTAGCTAATCTTGAGTTCGTGGCTGAACAAGAGGATCTAGACTTTAAAATCATGAACTTGAGCCCCGATGATATAAGTTTCTTGAAGGAAAAGGCGAAAACTAGTATCGTAACCGGAACCTTGTCAACCCCGAAAATCACGAGCTTCAACGTCGTTGCCACACACATTGCGTTGTAAGGCCCTGTCACGTGACGTTGAAAACAATGCAGATCGGCTCTCTACCATACTCTTCTCGGTGGACATACGCTCACGGCTGAGCCCACCACTGCCGCTTTCTTATGGCGGAAACGCAGTGCTACCTGCATATGCATCGGCCAAATGTTCGGAGCTCGAACACGAGCCGTTCTCGAAGTTAGTGGCCATGGTCTCCGAGGGGACGGCTCGAATGACCAATGACTACGCAAGGTCCTCCATAGACTGGGGGGAGATATACAAGGGTTTCCAGATGGGGAGTTCTTGATTGCTTCATGGTGGAGAATAGGGTTTGATGAATTAGTGTACCCGTGGGGGAAGTCGAGTTACAGTTGCCCCGTGGTGTACCATAGGAAGGATATCATATTGCTGTTTCCTGAGATTGGTGGGGTTTCATGCGGCAATAATGGAGTCAATGTGTTGGTCGCATTGCCACCTAAGGAGTTGGAGAAATTCCAGTATCTTTCTCACAAGTTCTTGAAATGAATTTGTGTATGTATGAGATGAACAATATTAATTAATTTTCTTGAAGTTTGCCAATGTTTGGGATATATATGATATGATTATATTATTACAAGAATGTTAGTTATTGAAAATATCATTAGTATGTATTTGTTCATTATTGTACGTACACTTATAATTTTTCGGCCCGGAGCCGTAGAGGCATCGGATCTGCTTTAATTCATACTATTAAAACATTCATAGGGCGTTTAGAATTATACCTCGCGACTTTAAGTCATGGGTGAATCGCGTCCCTTGTTGACCGCTTCGGTTGACCGCTCCGATTGATCACGAACATCCAAAATCCGATCCACAACCTCCTGATTCTGCCTCGGAATTATTGGCACTAGACAATAATTTGATTTTTAAAACAAGATATCGAATATCATTACAAAACCATGGTCTTAACGATATATAAATGATATATAAATTGTTCAATTGGCATAAAAAAAATGAAGCAACAATTTGCTCATCCTTTGAAAACACACACGGCTAAATCATGAACATGACCGAGAGAGAATTTTATTTTTTCCTCAAAAATTCTCTAAAACTATATTTTCGTGTATTCCCTTCCTTTTTGAAATGACTTGGTTCACTCTACTTCCAAATATGCTACTGTCTGAATTAATAAATAAAAATAAGATGTAATAATTTAATTCCACAAAACCAGATCCAAGATTTACGGGTCCTGGCTTTCTAAAGTCATAAAAAGTCTGAATTCATTCAATCTATATATATTATTATTATTATTATTATTATTATTATTATTATTAATTTCAGCGGACCCACGAAAAAAAAATATAAATTACACATAAAACTAGTCGTATCTCACAAACCATAATCCAGAAAAATAATCGAATTTATTTTCATGAGCGTCTTAAGCTCGTTATTACGACTGTGTAATATCATATATATAATTTTCGAGATTTTTCTGACAATAGTAAATTTCCCCAAATGGTAACTTTACTCAATTTTTATACCAATTCTAAAATCAACCTATAATCATTATTTTAAGCATGAACACTTAATCATATTAAGTTTCACTTTATTAAATTCAACTCCTTGACTTTAATTATTTTGATAAATGCTTAATCATATTAAGCTCCTTTTTTATTATTAAATTCAACTCCTTGAATTTAACTATCTTGTTAGGGTAAAACCTGACCGGTATTTGTGTGACCCTCAAAGGTTCAGGTGTATGCTACACATGGGATCACAACTCCTTGTGATTTTAGAGACAAACTCATTTGCTCTTTTGTGGGCATACCCTTAAGTGCCCCTATCGATCAATTAAATTCTTTTAATTATCGATAGCCAAAATCATATTTCGTTTTAACCCAATGAATCGTGGTTAGCGCCTAGCAACAACGCGTCACGATTCCCTAGATACAAACTGATAGTGCCTGCAAGAACCTTCAGTTACAGTTAGCGTACAGTACGATCCTTTCAACTCATATGTCCCGATCAGATATTGGGGTATTGGTCAATCGAGACCCCAATATAAATCCTATAATTATGTGCTTGTTCCAAAGTATCATAACCCGTCCATATGTTACTAGAGGAACTCTTTCTACTAAAACATATTTACTGCTCTGGCCAGAGACTCATTAGGTTATTAACTTGACAGAACACATGGGACATCCATGCACGTATGCAAGCGGCGAATCCCCAACAACAATGCACAAGCTCCTATTTAACTTACATCAACACCGAACATTGCCACCTTTAAGACCCTATTGGGATCGAAAAACAAGTCACAATGCAGTGCTCATCGAATAGAACTACAGTGGTTCTGAGTCATCATGATGATTAATCGTGTACAACTGCAACTTTAAATTATCTACTCTATCAGTGGGAACCACTTAGAGAATATAGGGTGAGTATTGTTCAGCAGAAACTCATCATATGAGCACCTATTCATATGTGCAGATGTCTCTACATCAATGCTGATGAAACGCAGCAACAACACATCATGAATACTGGTCTCAAGCCAACATGGTCTGTATCCTTCTTATGCCCTGATCATTGACCAGGAACAAGTTTAGAAATTACAGTCATTGGTGAATGTATTTCATGGTTGCCAACAATTGTACAATCACATTCTCATGGACTACAGTAATCTCAATGTCTTTATCTATGCATCTTGCATGGGTATACAGATAAATAGTGCCATAAAAATATCATTGATTGAATAAAATATGTTTTATAGAAAGGTGTAAAAATCACATAACCTACAGTTGGCTTGTAGGGTACCTATTAATTTATTCAATTATTACTAGTGATATTAATTTTTGAGAAATTATCGGAACCCGGAAATATTGAAAATTGGTTGAAAGGAGTTTTAATCATTGTTGATCAGCATTTTGTAAATTTTTTATGCGGGTCATAAATAAGGATTTGTAGGGATTAAAGGTAGTTTCGGATCCTTGCGGTGATCATTTGAGTAGGTTTCGCGTGCTACATCTTGGTAGACCTGTACTTTTACATGTGGATCTTATTAGGCTGTATGTTCCTTACTTTCTCAAGTCTGATTATTATTTGGACTCCCTTTGGCTTGGGAGTTTCATCAGCAAAATCATTATTGCCATTATCAGAAGAGAGTTCCAACATGATTCATGGGTACCTAAGGTGGCTAACCATTCCCTCAAAAATTTGAATTTAGAACAAATTGCTCAACATGGAGCTCAGCACCTTCACGAGACTGGTAGACTTCCATTTAATTTAGTTAAATAACCCCTATTCCTCTTAATGGTGATCTCTATGGAGATTAGGAGCACAGGTGAATCACATCAAATCAAAGCATACTTTATCTATATTTATAGTTCGATGGTAAAAAGCTAAGCTAAGCTAAGTATTCAAGTCAGATATGTTAGGAGTTCAATTTTCCATCAAGACATTTGTTTGAGCATGAAGACGATCGAAAAAGATATGGTTTGAAGTGATATATAAAGATTTGAAGTTAAAGGGATCAATGAGGATATTTTTACAGAAAGAAAGAAGCTTTTAACGACGTATGTGCATTGGCCTCTCCCATCGTGAAATCTATTCCGTCATCCGATCACTTATACCCGTAATGGGAAAACACTGTAGGACTAAAAACTGTTTCAAAAGGCAGATGGTCAACAAGGTATGTGCCCAATGGATTCATTAAATGGTTGTATGGACGCAGCATATTATGTTAAAGCAATATCATTTAAATCTTATTGACAATAAATAATACACTGGTAGCTTTACCTCTTTGACATTTATACTTGAAGGACTTCGCGGCATCTCTCAGATATAAACTGAGCATCAAATTAATAAATACCTGTCATACGATCACGACATTATATCCCAGCCAAGTATCAGTTATATTCATAATTGTAGTGTGATCAAAAGCTATAAATATGAGGCACGAGTTATCGTTCATCCAACTGAAGTAGCTTGTTGATGTTGTGCTTTGTACTGTTATGTTAAATCACCAGAACTTGATGGATGAATTATTAATCTTTTTTTGTTTTTGAGCAACTATTACAACTACTTGGGGTGGGCGGATGGAGAATTGCAGACAAGACCTCCGGGTCGCAATTACAACTATTACATCCAATGACCACAAAAATAATGCATCGCACATCTTCCCACAAGGTGATGACTAAACAGCATCAGTTCAATCTCGTAAAACAACTGAATTCACAAGCAGCCTATTATTTTTCTCACTTACACGCCAGTTATACAGCCACTCAAATAGCACAATATAGGTGATTGTGAGCAATAATACTAGAATGACAGGAAGCTACACTGGACTAACAATTGGCAACAATATTAGCGCATGTGTGGGAATACACAATGCTGAAATGGTAAAATTGGCTACGCAGACTAGTCATATATGACTTTTTACTGATGATTGCCAATCATCTTACATCATTCAATTATATTTCCTTCTGATGATGGCCGAATTCAAAATTACAAGGTAATATACATCTATGCATTCAAAATTCCCTATTAAGAAAATTGAAAAGAAGAGGATAAAGACGAAGATAGTTTAAGCCTTGAGCTAACACCTCAAGCAGGCCGAAAACACCTTTTCTCGCTATCTCTGGAGCTTTCCAATGGAATGTAGGTAAACAGACACGGAAACAACACTGCAAAGGCAATTCAAGTTTTTATATTTAAATCTGAAGTAGTGCACAAATCATATTTTCTGCTTGCTTGTGTCTAAAAGGTGAAATTGGGAAATTACTCACGTGGAACCAAGGAAAAAAGCAAGAGAAAGGTGAAATCCAAATAGAAAAACAGACACAACAGCAGTCAAAAGCATAGCAACAGATGTAGAATAGACCTGCAAAAATAATTAAGCTAGATAAGCATGTTGTTCCTTTTTTATGGGGGGACAGAAAGATCAGCATTCTTAAACTTCTAGAAGGTGAAGATTGTGCACCCACATAAATATTCATTTGTTGTCCAGTAAATGCAGCTGTGGAATTAATCGCTATTTTCTGTAGTGCATTTCAGTACTGGCTGTAGTATGTAAGTCTAATTCAGAAGTTTTTCAGTAGACTCAACTTCATAGACAACTGAAGGACAAAAAACTCCATTTATTTGTTTTTGTCAAACTATGTCTAACATCTTGAAGCCATGTCCAACCGACAAAACGATTATAAGTGTTGTCCTTTAGCAATGACAGGTCTATATATTTTCCATATCAGACATATGCAGTCTTTTCCATAAATTAACCAGCAATGTGAGTAGTGAAAGAGGATTCCAATAAGCATAACTTAGGTAGTACTACGGATGTTTCTCTCTCACGTACCCAAAATTGACCTATACTGAAGGAACGCCTTCCTCAATTGGCTGTCAGATGAAACAATCCAAGTCTCAGCATGAATTAAGTAAGACAGACTTC